>CATIWK010262551.1:0-15974 GCA_949634005.1 Mallotus japonicus
TTTTATTAATTGATTTGTGTTTTCTTTTTCTTTATTTATTTGTTTCTTTCTTTTGAGCTAAAAGTGTTTTTCTTTTTTTGGCTAAGGTATGTGATGAAGAACAATCTCCTGATTGTGACTGGAACCAAATTGCCTGTCGACCTACAGGTACTTTATTTTCTTGACTTTTCTTCTCTTTTCTTCTTGCTTTTTTTATTATTATTAGCAGGTGTAATTAGAATTACAATTTGGATGCAAATTGATCATCATTATAAGTAATTAGAATTGGCTTGTCGAATTCCAGTCTCATGCGCTCACTGCTAACACAAAATTGATCATCATCATTAGAACGCAAAGGAATTCCAGTCTCATGGCTCACTGCTAATACAGCCATTCACTTTCAGATCTGCTTGCGTCTCTAGGGATGCTGGAAACTTATGTTTACAAGTATTGATCAGTTCTGTATCTGATGTAGCAACTAAATATGCACCATAGTTGCTTTTCATTTGTTTTTTATCAGTTAATTTCTTTTTAATGTCTTCAAAATTCACAGCTTTCGGTTCCATCCCTCATTCCTATTGATATTTGTTTGTAAAAATAGGTGGAAAATTGGAATAATCTCGTGAGGGGCATTGCATGTTCAAGCTACAGGAGATGCCATCAGGGTACCGTTTTCATGCCAAATTGCGCTTAATGCCTAATGTTTTGGAATAATGCCAAGTAGTAATGATGTTTTCTTTTTGCAGCCAAAAAAGATCCATTTGAAGAAGATACACGTCTTGGAGTTGAAATTCTGTTTATGAGTCCCAAGCTCAATCAGAAACATATACTTGTGTCAGGTCATAAACGAGGACACGAACTTTAAACTCGATCCTCGGCAGTTGTACAAGAAACAATGCCCAACAGATCAAGATAAAGTGGTGCTGATGTTTTTTTTGGAAGTCACATGCCAAAGAACGGTAGATGGTGGTGCACCCAAGTAAGTTGCAGTTGGCTTATTATGAGACAGTCGCATGCAGTACATGAAGGGAATAGCCAAAATGTTACTCTAGCAGTGGATGCAAGCGAAGCTAATGGCCAAATGAGGCAACACGGATCTATATCACGCAAGCTCCTTCAGTATGGTCTTTCCTAGGCTGAAGAAGCTGTTTTTGTTTCAATATCAATGTAATTGTACATTGAGTTATAAGATGCATATTAATGAATATAATATTGTTGCATTGATGAAATTCAATATTTTGGAATCACCCACTTTAAGGATGATTGATTTTTTTTCTTAATTACTCCATCTTGGTCTCTTATTTTGTATTTCTACATCTGATAATTATGGCATTGTAGATGATGACAATACTCTAGCAAGAAGAAAAGATTATCCTTTGGTGCACCAGAACTGCACTACTAATCATTCCCTTACCCTTTACTTGCTTTCACGTTCAAGTATCAGATTGCTGAAAAGATTCAAGTGAAAACACACCCAAATCACCATCAAAGTTATCCATAACTTTACTATCAATAATTAATTCTATCAAGCATGAAGAGAAAAGTAAAATTTATACCCCAATCACAACCAAAGAAATCCATTTCTTTGGCATCAGGTAATCAAAACATTCCTTAGCTTTCCTGCATTATAAATATATGTGCATGGAAGTGCCATGAATTAACATCCTAAACATGTCTTTTCTTGCATTATTTTTTGAAAGAAAATCTTGCATGCTTCTGACAAATTGAAGGATATAAAATTATACGTTTGCATGCACAGCCAAATTTGATTCTCGACTCACAAAAAAAAAAAAAAAAAAGGTTGGCATGCTCATGGACTAATAGCTCCCAACTTAGAACCTCACTGATGATTTTTCTTCGAAAGATGACTAAGATATGCATTTCTTGCAACATGTAAAGCAACTTACAAGACAATTTACAAGGTGACGTTGTGATTTTTCATAAATTTTCCTGTTTCGTACAGAGGTTGTTGTCAAGAACGTGCATGACAAAGTTTAGGTACTCAATTGATAGTACGAATTGGGACAGCACAGAGAAAAAAGCTTTTTGATTCATGAAATATGGTAGAGGCTTAATCAGGACATGAAACCTACATGTGGTCCAATTGAAGACAACAAAAATGAGCAAGCATCCAATCCAACACATAACAAAAATAAGCAAGCATAACAAAGGAACAAAGAACCAAAATTAAGAAGACATAACACAGTCTTTCACGAGTAGTCCAAATAGTAAAAGATATGGACATCTTATTGAGGAGACCAAAGATCGAACACGCCACTTCCCATATCTCCTTTTCTTATAGTGTTGGGATTTAACCACTTGATCTAGTTGTTCAAAAAGAAAAAGACATAACACACACTGAATATTACTAATAGAAATTGGAGATTTTCAGAACACTTTAGTTTCATATGTAGCTCAAACACTATAATAACTAAGGGCATATAATAATTTACTCTTTGTATGCATTTCATTTCCACTTGCCTTTCATTATACACTGATAAGAAAATTCCTTTTTTTTATCTTCAAATTGGTGGAATGGACTTGAGCACCATTGAGGTTGTAGTTTGGTGAGAACTGGGGAGGTCAACGTCTATTGATGATAAATTTACTATAAACTAAACCAATATCTATTCTCTGTTTAACTTGTACCCATTTGGCCTCTTTTAAAATAATTCGTTCCTGTGTATATATATATATATATTTGTCTAATTGTTCTCATTTCTTCAAAAATTAAAAAAATGTAGCTTTCACATTTCATTTTCACCCGTCATATATATATATATATTTGTTTTTACACCTACCCTTACAATTTCAAGATAAGCTCCTCCTATTTTATATTTAATTTTCCATCATCAACGAAAATGAGAACCTTAATTATTATTTAGTATCAATGGGCTTACAATAATTTGCTCTTTGTATGCATTTTCATTTCCACTTGTCTTTCATTATTCACTGATAAGAAATTTCCTTTATTTTATCTTCAAATTGGTGGAATGGACTTGAGCACCATTGAGGTTGTCGTTTGGTGGGAAGGTCAATGTCTATTGATGATAAATTTACTATAAACTAAACCAATATCTATTCTCTATTTAACTTCCACGGCCATATATTTTTTGAAAAATTTCAAAAAAATGCAGCTTTCACATTTCATTTTCTCCCGTCTTTTATTTCTATGTACATATATTTTTGTTTGTTGGTACACCTACCTTTACAATTTCAAGATAAGATGCTCCTAGTTTATATTTAATTTTCCATCCTCAACGAAAATGAAAACCTAACCTTAATTGTTATTTAAGTACTAGTGGGCTTATAGTTTGATGAGATTACAGGAATCTCTATTGGATAGCATCCAATGAATTATTGTTCAATTATTGTTTCACCATTGTTCAAATTACACAACTATTTCTATGTAATTTAAAGTAACCTCACAAATGAGACGAATAACATTATATATATGTTGAATTTTAATTTTAATTTTTTAAAGTTGCAGAAACAACTTTGAAACATTTTTGTGGAATTCAGTTTCTGATATGCAAATATTTTCGATACAAAAAAATATTTACTAGTTGAAGTTTTCGTACATCTTAAATTTGCTTAATTTAACTTCGAAAAACAAGTTATTCATTAATTTGCAACAATTAAAAATCAAGTTATTCAGTTTTTTGTTGTTTGAGTTCAATATTTGTAATTCTTTTTAAAGTTATTTAAAAAAACTTAATTGAATTAAGTAAAAAAATGAATATAAAATGAAATTTATGAAAACTTATGAATTTTTTAAAATTATAACTTTGATTATTCCTTTAACACATTGATAAAAGATATATAAAGATGTCGAAAATTTTTCCACTAATATATGGATGTCGAAAATTTTGTCACTATTTAAATTTTAGAATTTAAATAACTAAAAATTGAGCAACTATATTATTTTATAATATTAAAATAAAAAATTATTTAAAAAGGATATAAATATTTTTGATATAAGTGATTGACAGAATTTTTATTTTAGTACTAAAATATAGACAAAATAAAAATTGAAAAATGGAAGAATTTGATTTCCTAATAAGAGAGTGTTAGAAAATAAGCCCATAAAGTGTGATCCAATTAAAATTAATTAAAGTAAAATAATAATCCTAATTAAATTAGGATTGTGTGAATTAATGATGGATGTACCATTTTAAATAAGAGATGTCTATAAATATGTATGTAAATTGGTCCTCTTTCTCCTCACTAAAAAATACAACCCTAACTCCATCGGCTGTGATTAAGAAATAAGGGACAAGAGAGATAAACTGGTTTCTCATCAATGGCTTCAAGTGTTAATTCTCTTGCGAATCCAAGTAAGTTTTCTGTCATATTTATTTTATTGTATCATGAAAATATTTAGTTTTAAAGATCATTAGGGTTTATGTTTATGATGTCTTATTATTTTGAAAGCAAACAAGTGGTATCAGAGCGTATGTTGAAAAATTGAATATTTTCTCTAAATAATAGACATAAATTAATTGATTAATTTTAATTTCCGAATAGAATTATGATAATGAAGCAAATTAAGTTTTTAGTTGCTGAGATAATGTAAAAATTGTCTACTGTCCCTTGATGAAATTGTACTGTGCATGATCGTTGAACTTTTAATTAGCAAATTTTGGATCAAAATTCTGCATATCCACATACAAAAAGGGACAACGAAATTATTGTTAATAAATAAAGTGAAAATAATGATGATGATAATGATGGTGACAACTATAAACTATAATAATAAATACATGTATTTGTTCATAATAAAATATGACAAACATAAACTAGAATGTATTATTACATGTATAAATTATTTTATTTATGAAATACCATGAATAATGATAAATTGGTATTTGACAATTGATAAAATTTAAGAATTTCCCCAAAGGTAAATTGCTATTCTATGTTGAACATTATTGCAGCAAGATTGAAGTCCTTGGGATTGACAGTGGAGGATTCCTTTTTAGTGCAATTTATATTAAACTCACTTCCTCCTGAATATGTGCCTTTTCAAATTAACTATAACACTATAAAGGATAAGTGGGATGTTAATGAATTGGCTAGTAAGCTTGTTCAGGAAGAAATGAGATTAAAGAATCAAGGGAATCATACTGTTAATCTTATGGGTCAAGGAGCTGGAAAAAGAATGAAAGTGAAAGTCAACAAGTTTAAGAAAACCAAAAGGCATGCTAATGTTTTTCAGGCATAAGAGAAGGAACGAAAGATTGATAGATGTTACTTTTGTAAGAAAAAAAGACACTATCAAAAAGATTGCTTGAAACATAAGGCTTGGTTCGAAAAGAAAGGTATCTTTCATTATGCTTCTCCAATTTTTGAATCAAACTTAACTGAAGTTCCTAGTAATACTTGGTGGCTTGATTCTGGTGCTACTACTCATGTGGCTAATATGATGTAGGGATTCATTACGATCCGAACTACAAACCCAACAAGTGATTTTCTTTTTATGTGAAATCGTATAAAAGCACCGATTAAAGGCATTGGAACTTACCATTTAATCTTGGATAGTGGCTATCAATTAGACTTATCCGAGACTATTAATGTGCCTTCAATCAGTAGAAACCTTATTTCAGTTTCTAAACTAGATGTTTGTGGTTTTAATAGCAAATTTGGATCTAACAGTTTTAGTTTGTTTAAGAATTCTGGATTTATTGGTTCCGATTTTCTTATTGATGGTTTATGTAAACTAAAACTTGATAATATTTTTTTTGAATCCTTGCTTACTATGAATAGCAGTATTGGACTTAAACGTAGCATGATGAATGCAAATTTTTCTTACTTGTGGCATAAACGTTTGGGTCATATATCCAAAGAAATGTTATAGAGATTAGTAAATAATGAAATTCTTCCAAATTTATATTTTACTAATCTCAGGATTTGTGTGGATTTCATTAAGGGAAAGAAAACCAAACATTCTAAGAAAGGAGCCACAAGAAGCACTCAGCTTCTTAAAATTATACACACTGACATTTATGGACCTTTTGACACTCCAGCTATTAATGGAGAAAAATATTTTATCACTTTTATTGATGATTTTTCACGTTATGGTTATATCTATTTGCTTCATGAAAAATCTCAATCAGTTAATACTTTTGAGTCATACATAAAGGAGGTTGAGAGGCAATTAGATAAAAAGGTGAAAATTGTAAGATTTGATAGAGGTGGTGAATATTATGAAAAATATGATGAGTATGGATAGTGTCCTGGTCCATTTACAAAACTCCTCGAAAGTCATGGCATATGTCCATAATATACTATGCCAAACACACCTCAACAAAATGGTGTAGCAGAAAGACGTAATCGAACTTTGATGGATATGGTTAGGAGTATGATGAATAACTCCTTTTTACCCAAATTATTGTGGATGTATGCACTTAAAACCGCAGTATATTTATTAAATAGGGTTCCTAGTAAGGCAGTTCAAAAAAAATTCTTTTGAATTTTGGACAGAAAGGAAACCTAGTTTACGGCACCTGCATGTTTGGGGTTGCCCAGTGGAAGTAAGAATTTATAATCCACATGAAAGAAAGTTAGATTCTTGAACTAGTAGTGGTTGCTTCATTGGTTACCCAGAGAAATCTAAAGGGTACATATTTTATTATCCAAAACATAGTCTGAGAATTATTGAAACCGGAAATGCAAGATTTATTGCGAGTGGTGATGTTAGTGGGAGTGATGAACAACAAAGTATGGAGATAAAGGAAATTAGTGTAAATGTTCCTTTATACATGAATGTTCCTTCATCCATTAGTTTGCTTAATGTTATTCCAAGTGTTGAAAGGACATAATGATAACATTGAACAACATTTGAATGAAGAACCATCCCATCAAGCAACTAATTACATATGACTAATGCAAATGAACCACAAGAAATAGTAGTAAGAAGATCTCAAAGAGAAAGAAGATCAGCTATTCCGAATGATTATATGGTATATTTACAAAAGTCAGATTTTGATATTGGAATTAATGAGGATCCAGTTTCATATTCACAAGCCATAAAATAGTGTTGAATCTGATAAATGGATTGATGCCAGAAAAGATGAGTTGAAATCCATTAAGCAAAATAATGTCTGAGATCTTGTTAAATTGCCTGAAAATTGTAAAAGAGTCCAGTGTAAATGGGTTTTTAAGAAAAGCGTGACTCAAAAGGCAATATTGAAAGATATAAAGTCAAACTTGTTACTAAGGATTATACTAAAAAAGGTGGCATTGATTATAAAGAGACCTCTTCTTCAGGTCTCAAAGAACGATTCATTAAGAATAATTATGATATTAGTTGCTCATTATGACTTAGAGCTACATTAAATGAATGTGAAAACAACTTTTCTGAATGGAGATTTAGAGGAGGAAGTTTATGTGGATTAACCTGAAGGTTTTTCCATGGAAGGTGAAAGTCAAATGGTGTGTAAACTAATAAATCAATATATGGACTTAAACAAGCTTCCCAACAATGGCATATTAAGTTTAATACCATTATTACATCTTTTGGTTTTAAAGAAAATACTGTTGATTGATGTATATACCAAAAGATTAGTGGGAATAAGTTTATATTTTTGGTTTTGTATGTTGATGATATCTTGCTAATGATTTAGGCATAATGCATGAAACTAAAGAATTTTTTGCTAAGAACTTTGAAATGAAAGATATGGGAGAGGCATCCTATATAATTAGAATAGAAATTTTTTGTGGTAGATCTCGTGAATTGTTAGGATTGTCTCAGAAAACCTATATCAAAAAAGTTCTTGAAAAGTTTAACATGAATAAATGTTCACCTGGGGCTATTCCCATACAAAAAGGTGACAAATTTAGTCTTATGCAATGTCCAAAAAATGATATGGAACGAAAAGAAATGGAATCAATTCCATATACTTATGTTGTTAGAAGTTTGATGTACCTGCAAACATGTACCGGACCAGAAATTAGTTTTACGGTTGGAATGTTAGGCAGGTATCAAATTAATCTTGGAATTAATCATTGGAAAGATGCAAAGAAAGTGTTAAGGTACCTTCAAGGAACAAAGAATTACATGCTCACATATAAGAGATTCAATGAACTGGAGGTGATTGGATATTCAAATTCAGATTTTGCTGGATTCCTTGATAGTAAAAAGTCCACATTTGGTTACCTATAATTCTATTAGCAGAAGTAGCGGTATCGTGGAAAAGTGCAAAATAAACTATCATTGATTCATCGAATATGGAGGCAGAGTTTGTGGCATGTTTTGAAGCCACAATTCTTGCATTATGGATGCAGAACTTTATTTTAGGACTTGGGGTTGTTGACACCATTACCAAGCCACTAAAAATTTATTATGATAATTCCGTAGCAGTGTTCTTCTCTAAAGACGACAAATACTCAAAGGATGCCAAACATATGGAATTAAAGTATTTTGTTATTAAAGAGGAGATTCAGAAACAAAGAGTGTCTATTCAGCACATTAGTACTGAACTTATGATTGCAGATCCTTTAACGAAAGACCTATAACCAAAATTTTTTAAGAAACATGTTCTAAGGATGGGCCTTGGTTGTAATGATGATTAGGATGATTGATTATGTAATGACACTCTGAGCTCTATTATGTGTTTATGATATGCATTATGGATTTCCTGTTTATTATGTTTGTGTACACATAATTGATTTAAAGTTAAACAGGAAAGTCATTATTTGACATTATCGTGGACCATTATGAAATTATGTTTTTGAATGTTTTCAATTATGGATATGATATGACAAATTATAAGTGTTGTAGTATATGGAAGGGAGTGTTCGATGAAACAAGACATAACCACCATAACTCATATTGAACAATTTTCATGTTATATTATTATGATGAAATCATAAGAGATTAATTATTATGAATACAATAAGAGTTATATTAATTTTAATCGGACCAAGTGGAAGAATGTTAGAAAATAAGCCCATTAAGTGTGGCTCAATTAAAATTAATTAAAGTAAAATAGTAATCCTAATTAAATTAGGATTGTGTGAATTAATCTCGTACGTTGATTTTAGGGTTACGTGATGGACATACCAGATTAAATAAAGATGTTTATAAATATATAATGAAATTGGTCCTCTCTCTCCCAACTGAAAACACAACCCTAACTCCATTTATAGGTTGTGATTAAGATTAAGGGACAAGAGAGAGAAACTGATTTCTCATCAATGGCTTCAAGTGTTAATTCTCTTGCGAATCCAAGTAAGTTTTCTATCATATTTATTTTATTCTATCATGACAATATTTAGTTTTAAAGATCCTTAGGGTTTATGTTTATGATGTCTTGTTATCAAGAAAAACTAACACGGTTTGGTTAATTTTTGTGCACTCCTACCTTACATAACTGTTACTTCACGATCTGTTACGGTGGGTAACGACCGTGACTGATAAATAACGACCATAACAGCCATTATGTATACATTTATTTTCAACCGTTATATAATAATAAATAACGTCACAAAACCTTAAAAAACCTAAAAATAACGGCTATTACGTTACATTATTTGAAACCATGTTTATATTGGTCAAACAGTTAGAAATGAGTTAAAATTTTCGGAGCAGACAAGAATTTTTCAATTATTCAAACATACATAAGGTAATAGATATAATGTTAAAAAGATTAGAATGAACTAGTATAATATGCCCAAACTCAAGGATTATATGATAATTAATCCTAAATTTAATTTAATGCTCTCCGTTTAAATGGGTGACATTGCTTTTCAATTAATATGTTAATAAGAATGTGAATTTTTTTTAATTTATTTTCAGGATGGGGATCAGTTTCAATCACTCGTTTGCTTTGTTAGTATAATGCTGTTTGGGAATGGAGAATGCAATCAAGATAGAGCAAGAATTGAATTAAGTGCACAAAATCATTGTGCTCTGGCACTAAGAGACAAAGTAAAATGAAATTTTACAATTCTATATGAATGAACTCAGGATATGAGCTTTATGTTACAAAAAATAAAATATGGATTGACACATTACAGAAATGAAATGAAATGAAAAATTCTTTGATCTTAGCTCCCTCCATCACTTCTGAATGGCACGACCAATATCCTCGTCTTGAAGTCTCTGTAATCTCTCCTTGACATCCCATTACGTGCGGTCATCTTGATTTTCTCTTGTATGCTATCCATTTTTTCCCAAGACAAAAAAGTGCTACTCCAGGAATTTATGTTCATATCAACATTACAGTTTTCACTCTGCTTTTCTTTGAATTACAGAAAGATCGAAGATGATCTTCGTCAACTGTGCCCAAACCGGATAGCTTGACACCGTATGCTTCTAGTCGACGGACATCCCGAGGAATTGGGGATTGCCAAAGACCATCCCACCAAGCCGGAGGAAGAAGTGGTGTGAAAGCACATTGATTGGACTGGTTATGACAACTCAAAGGACCAGCAAATCTATTCCAAACATGTCCCCATCCAACTTGCAGCCTTAAACCATCAGTTAATAAATTACTTTGGAAGCTGCTAAAAAATGCAAAACTTGAACCAGTTGAGTTTTCCCCTGCAAGGGACACAGAGCTGTTAGCTGCTATTAGAGTATTTCATCAAAGAAAAGCTCAAATAAAAATGGACGATAGAGGAAGAAGGATGTCAAAGTACTTAGGTGGTTAGCTGCAGCCAATGCTGCAATTAATTGTGCATAGGTAGTTCCAAGACGCCTGTGAGCACCAGAAACAACAGCATGTTTTGCGCGTGCTGCAAGAAAGAAGTCCACAAATGCAACCCATCTAGGAGCCGGGCCCCAATCCTTCACTCTAAAATCTAAACTGCGTGATGTGTTAACATTTCGAGAGACATTTCCTTGAAAATGCTTATAATCAAAATAAAGAACCTGGAAAAAGGTAAATGATTTAGACTCCAATGTGCAATCCTTGATCTTGGATTTAAAATTTGACTCAAAATTGATTTCAAAACTACAATAAGAACTCAACAGCGTTAATTGGAGAGAAAATCACAAATATGTAATGCTAATACACATCAGGAGATAATCACAAATACGTAATGCTAATTCTTGTTACACTAGGCATTAAATTACCTCTGCAACTTCACTTATGTTAGGAAGAATACTGTTAATGAACGATGGGGTATCTGATACTAAAACCACCCTAGGTTTCGGCGTTTGATGTAGATTTTTCATGGCTTTGGTGATGCAGTTAAATGCTGCCCGAGTAGCTCTCACTGGCCTGAAATATAGTACACAACGAATCGTAATCACTGATCATTTCAAGTTATCCTCTACAGACACATTCAAACATTCTTTTGCACTCTCAAGTAATTGAAATATAGTACACATTCTTTTGGTATTGCATGTATTCAAGCCTCCTCTTGAGGATGAATTTCTACTTCCATAAGCTGAAGCAATAATGAGGATTATTCAGCTTCAATAACTCTCATATTAGAGTATGCACCCTCTTTATTTTGTTTGGTTCAGCTATTCCTTTTTCTTTTTTTTCTTTTTTTTTCTTTTTTTTTGTTTCGCTTGAAATGGTTACATTTATTTTCTTTCTATATTTACTTTTGCTCAGCTATGTATGATAACAAGGAAAGCATCTATGCTGTTTATCCCACAGTTCATAGAGCATACTGACTCTTCTAAGGGACACTTGATTAGATACAGCAGCAAAAAGAAAAAAGTAAAATCTAATTGTGATAAAACTAGATGAATGAAGTGACACAATCACCGGTAACCATCGGGCTTGAGCAGCAGAGGAGGTTAAATAATATCCCTTTTTAAGCTCTCAAACAATAGAGAAAAGATGCAAATATTCAGCAACTATCATCTTCTCAAGACTTGTATGGAACTTGCAAAAACTTTTAGCAAGGATACCTGTTCATGAGCATCCGCATGTGCAGTGATATATCAGGATCTATCCCACCTCGAAGAACCAAGTTAACTGCTGCTGTCACATCTTCAGAAGGGGATATAAGAACTTTCATCAACTCCCCAAAAACATTAGGCCTAGATTGGAGAAGGTCTGACTTTCCAAATAAATCAGAAGCAGCAGCCCTCATTTCCAGGTGCACATTCTTCAGGAAAAACTGGCTGGCCACAGCATCTGTTGTATTCTGTAACCTGCAGTCTTATTGTTAAGTATGAGCGATGATGCCAAAAATGAGAAACTTGAATCTCAGTGGTCTTCTCACTTTACCATATGATAGGTTGCTCCCATTTCCTCCAATTGCTACAAAGGATATTTGTTTTTGCTGGCTTCTCAAAATCATCAATCCTCATAACCAGATTCTTTCCATACTTCTTTAGACAGCCATTTCGCCTCCAAAGATGCTTGACTTCGTTCAAGGTGAATGAATTATTGGAATAAGAAATATAATCTCCAAAAGGATACTTACCCCTGAAAAATATAAGTGAATCCACTATCAGTAGTAATAAAAGAATAAGCATCTGCAAATTGGTATACCTATACATTCAAATTTTGTAGGATAAATCAAAAGTGGATTGCTTCGAAAGCATTTTCAATATTTTTTCCTCAAACATCACATAAGTTATGCAACTTGTAAACCCAACTACATACAGATTTGGCTTATCTAAGGAGCAATGGTGATAACAAGCATTTGATGAAAGTTGCAATTGCAATTTCAAATAGGAAACAGAATAGAAAGGCTTGAGAAAGAACCAATATGCCTGGTCTGCCCGATGATAAGGGAGCGGTTCAACATTATACTCAACGCTGCAGCATTCAAAATCTTGTACATCTCATTTCCAAAGCCTGCTTCCGACGCCTTCCCCAAAACAAAACCATGTTTGCAAAACTGCTCTGGAGGAAGATCTCGGACTCTCGAAGCACCTGAAACAGGACCAAACACATACATTAATCCCAATTCCCATAAGCATTTTCTAGAGCGTTGCCATGATACCTAAAAACACACAAGCAACATGAAACATGGCTACTGTAACACAACAAAGAACAGTTCTGTAACCTTGTCAAATACAATAAATACAAACCAGAAAGCTAAAAGAATGATTTCCTCTTTTCACCGGCGAATCCTAATTTTCTTTTTCACCAATTTCTATTAGTCCTACGTACAATATTTTCTCGGCAACCAAACAGAAAATAACTCAACATGACCAATAAAAAAAAAAGAATAAATTACCGTTGACAGCAAAGTGTCGGTGGATGATACTTCTGACACGCAGACTCTCCTTCCAGGCATCACCTCCACTGAAACTCTCTCCCATTTCTTCAACCGTAGCGCAAGATTTCCTCTCTCCATTATCAACCTTCTTCTTCTTCGTTCCAATCGAAAAGCTGCTGGTTGGATAGGCTGCTGCTGCTTCTCCAGCATCAGCATCAATATTAATATGAATAGCATCATCGGTACCGTGATGATGGTCATCGGGTAGTTGAATCTTAGGAAGGAAAACGCCGTCGTTTGGAGGAGGATCAACGGATCTAAGCGTGAGGAATAATAAGCCTAGGCCGGAAAACACTGCAACGGCTATGATGAAGGAGTGTATGGATAGTCTTCTCTTTCTGTATCCATAATAGTAGTGTGACCCCATTCTTCTTCTTCTTCTTCTTCTTGCGTCCGTGTTATGGTTACTAATAAAGCTCCCTCATCAAATCAAAAACAAAAAGAAACTAAATATAGAGATATGGAGAAGAGAGCTCTTCTTCGTCCGTCGGTGGAATTTTTATTTTTGTTAATGTTATTATGCTAATGTCTTTTTTTTTTGGACAATGAGAGAGCACGTGGATTAGGGAACATATTTTGATGTAAGAAAAAAAAAATTTAATAATTTTTGGAAAAAAATATTGCTATTTAACTTTTACAAGGAAAATTCTAAGATAATTTTGTTTCATATTTATACTACTTGGTGGCAAAATTTATTACAACTTATGATTTCTCTCACTTCTAACATCTAAAAAATTTAATTTTTAATTTTAATTAAATTCTCATAATTTTAATATGACTTTAGTAATAATGTCATTGTTCATAGTGTTTAGAATCTTTTTAAAAGATAAAAATATAGAAAATTATTTTTATTTTTTATTTTATTTATATTATTATTATTGCTTAAAACCACCATGAATAAACTTATTTTTCCCTCATATTTTGATTTTCGGATGTTTAAGGAGAGAGAAATCATAAGTTGTAACAAAATTTATCACTTATGTGCTATAAATATAAAACCACAAGGTATTGAAGTGTCACAAAAAAATCACAGGCCCCTAATGCTAAAACGTTTAAACCACAGGATACTTATTTGTACTTATCCCTATATTTTAAACAATATTTGTTAGAAGGGTAATCAAGTGTAAAAAAAAGTGAAACATATGATACTTAAAAGCCAAAAAAAGTCATAAAACTGATTTTATCAAAAGACAAAATCACAGGAACCAAAATTATACTTATCTCCTTTCTTTATAACCATCATTGGATAATAATGTGTGATAAAAATTGAATAAAATAAAGTTTCCATAAAATTTACTCGAGTTAAGGTATTGTAAAAGAGTGAATTCTATGGTTACTTTATTTTTTATAAAGTAAATTCTACTTTGCTAATAATATACATTCTAATATTATGATGATAAAAGCAAAATAAAAGTAAGGGATAAGTACAAATAAGTACCTTGTGGTTTAAGTGTTTTAACATTAGGGGCCTGTGACTTTTTTGTGACACTTCAATACCTTGTGGTTTCATATTTATAGCATCTAAGTGACAAATTTTGTTACAACTTCTGATTTCTCTCTCCTCAAACATCCGAAAATCAAAAATTTAATACAATTTGATAGAGGAGGGAAAAATAAGTTTATTCATGGTAGTTTTAAGCAATAATAATAACATAAATAAAATAAAAAAATAAAAACAAACTTCCATATTTTTATTTTTTAAAAAAAGATTCTAAACACTACGAACAATGGCACTATTGCTAAATTTATATTAAAAACTATGAGAATTTGATTAAAATTAAAAATCAAATTTTTTGGATGCTAGAAGTGAGAGAAATCATGAGTTGTAACAAATTTTGTCACTCAAGTGCTATAAATATGAAACCACAGAATATTGAAGTATCACAAAAAAAATCACAAACCCCTAATGCTAAAATGTTTAAACCATATGGTACTTATTTGTACTCATGTAAAACTAACATAATCATCATGTAAAACAACCATGATCATAATCATAGGATCTTAAATAAATAATTTGTTACATAAAATAGAATATAAAATTACTTACTTGATGCGGAAATCGACATAATCATAGAGAGACTTGAATTAAATTGGGTTTTTAGTTAAATTGGTTTTTCTCCCTTAACCTTAATTTTCACGTAGCAGAGAACTAGATGGAATTTTCTCTGCTAACGCTAATAGGTGGAGAGAGGACCAATTTATATATGTGAATAACTTTAAATCTTGTACGTCCATCAAATACCAAAATCAATGGCTTATATTTATTTCACTATTAAATAAAAAACCTAACCAAATAGGAAACCATATTTAAATATTAAATATGGCCTAAGCTTTCAAACCACATCTAACATTCTCCCACTTGGTCCGAAATTCATGGCGTTAGTATTTAATAGTGTAAACACTAGGCGCGCATAATTAATTTCATAATGCCATTCTTCCATCATGATTAACCTTAACATAATAAATTACATAATAAGAGTTATGGCGGTCATACACTTTCAAATTGCATACTCCTTTCCATATACTACTACATTAGCAACTTATCAAAGTTAGGTCACATAAGTTATATATAAATAACTTAATGTCTACTTAATTGTCTTAAAGACACATTAATTTTCTTATTCAAAACACTAAGCGTATACAAGCATAAGGAACAAGAAATAATTTTATAAAGTCAGAAACATATCACATTAATGAGCTTAAGAGTGTCATAACATCATCATAATCAATCTTCAATACAACCGAGACCCATTCTATGTACATGTTCTTTAAATGTCTTTGGTTGTAAGCCTTTAGTT
>CATIWK010262607.1:0-20503 GCA_949634005.1 Mallotus japonicus
AAAAAACAACAATCGAAAAGCAACAAAAAACAACAATCGAAAAATAATAAAAAAACAACAAACAATAAAAACAACAAAAAATAAAAAACAATAAACTGAAAGACAATAAACAACAACAACAACAACAACAAATACATATAATCAACATAACTAAAACAACAAAAAAACAATTGAAAAAAAAATTATGTAATGTATCAAAAAATTCCTATTTTTATTATTAATACTAATAAAAGTGAAAATTTTAATCGAAAATAAAATAATTAATTTTAAGGCCAAGAAAATAAAATAATTATTATAAATTAAAATGTTAATCAAATAATTTGATTTGTAAAAATATTATTATTAAAAAAAGTATTTCAAAATGTTAAAATTAAACACTCACATCACAGAATTTGACCACAGTGTCAAAGATAGGTCTAGAGGCGTGAAATGTTTCCAAAACTCGTGCCCAAGGAACATGTCTATACATCAAACTAGGAGGCCAAAAATGAAAAAAAAAAAAACACGGAAAATGCCGAAGTGACCACTTTTGAAAAGAAAAACAATCAAAGCTAAAAAAGAAAAGTATGGGTCAAACTAGGCCCATTCATGATATTCTCTCTAAATATTTTATGAAATTCATTTAAAATGAATTTTATATTTTGTTCTATTGTGTTTGATATAGATGTAGAATTCAAATTAATTTTTAATTTTGGTAAAAAAATATCATTTTAAATCGAAAAGATACTTTTCAAAATAAAAATAATGAAAGATATTTTAATTATTTGAAAATATAGACTTAAAAGTTGCAGAATATATTTGAAAATTCTAACTATTTTGTTAGAATTTGGTCTAGTTATAATCAATTTCACAAATTTAAAAAGTTGGAATTGCAAATAAATTTTACAAAATGTTCATCTAAACCAAATATATGTAATTTAGATTTACAAATGAATTCCAATAAAATTTTATAGAATTCATTTATACCAAATACACTCTTAATATACTCAAACACAACTAAAATACCTGAAAGGATCATTATTTTAAGTTAATTAAAACTAGTTCTAATCTTGTGAGGGATTTTTTTGAAAAACATTTTCAATTTCTTAATGTTATTTTTTAGTAAAATATCATAAGTAATATTTGCATAGTCGAAAATTAAAAACAATGTTAAAAGTAGAAAAATGAGGGCCAATAATTTTATAGGCAATAGAAATGAAAATAAATTTAGTATATAACAAAAAGTTTGTAAAAAAATTTTACTTGGAAGGACGAGACGGTATTTCACACACTAACCCTACCGGGAATTTAAATATTATTAGATTATTGGCAAAATAATAGATATAATTTTACAAAAATTAAGTTTAAATGGTGAAAAGAGTTATTATTTTGTGTTGATGCAAAGATAAGCATATTATGATAAAAGTTTGATATTATATTCTCTTAATTTCTCTTTATTATTTAATTTATTATAAAATATTTTTTAAAAATTTTGTAAATTATTTATAGAACATGAAAATGTTTTTTTTTTAAGTATGATGTAGCAATAATTTAATGGAAATACTATTTAAATTTAATGGATGTCAAATTAAAAATGTAAAAAAATAGAAAAATAAAAGTTTGAGAACTCAGTTAAAGGTAAAATTCAATAAAGACCAATCAAAAACAATTGAAAAGTTTAGGGACCTTAAGATGGTTTGTTCCTAATAAAAAAAATATAAACTAATTAGGACTCTAAAAACTAATTAAGTGAATTATTTTTAGTATTAGAAGAGTAGAATATATATATATATATATAGATTGCTTTTATGTTTAGGTTTGAAAGAGTAGAATGCATATGGAAAAAAGGGATAATGACTTCTATGGTCCTAAAAGTATTGTCAACTTCACAATTTAATTCTAAAAGAGAATTTATTAACAATTAAGTTTTATAAAAATTTAAAATTCTCACTGTTAATTCTAATTCATTAACTCTAATAAAGAATGTTGACATGGCGTACACATCTTATCTTTTCTTCACACCTCAGCTTCCAAGTCATCCCATTTTTTTTACCACATCAGCTATTTTTTTCAACTTTCATATCGTCATTCATCATCATCATCATCATCATCATCTTCTTCTTCATATCTCTAATTTTTTCAGAATAACAAATGGTTCAACACCTAATCTTGCATGACTATAAGTAGGACATATCTTTAATTTTTATCTTTGTACGACATCTACTAGCTCCATTAGCAGCCCATAATTTTTGTAATTTTATAGGATTGCCTGTGTTGTTTGTAAGGAGAATAGGTATGCCACTACAGTTACAAAAATGAATTGATTTTGTGACATTTGCTAGAAGGCACAAGCAAGGCAATATTTCTAGATTAGCAAATGATGGGGCTAAAGCAAAATTTTTCATAACTTATTGAATGTCACAATTTTTCTTACTGGTTCTTCTAATTTTGGTTCAAAAACTGATATTCTCATAGAAAAACCTCCTAATATGGTATTTAAGAAAAAGAATTAAAACCTTCAGCTAAAGCAAATTCATTTGATTTTTTTTCTTAATATTGACTTTTGCAGATTCACGATACGCGAAAGAAACGATTGAAAAAATCCATTAGAACTCCATTGTTGCATGCTTGTATTTTGGTCTCTATATGCAGAATTTACTTGGTGATATGCTAATCCATAAATATTAGAGCATGTTTTCTGCTTTTGCATACTAGTGCTTGGATTCATATTTTACCTTTGTGTTGGAATTACCAAAGCCCCCAACTTTTTTTGGTTCTTGTTGGACTTTGTTCCCAGCCAATTTATTATGTTGAATTTCATATTTATCTCATTTTTATTTTCGGGGATGGTGAGTTTGGCATTTGTAGTAGGGGTAGCAACATTTATGTGGCTTCGTTTCCCAATAACACATCCTAATTTTTACAATGATAGAACATATAATTGTGGATGTTGGCATGGATATTGTTCTTGGAACTAAAATAAAGACATCTTGGTTGAGGAACTAGACTTGTTCTTTACACTTCTAACTCCATGTTCTGAAGTTGTTTATTCAGTTTATTTTTTCGGCTTTCTGTTTCAGGTCATGGATTATACAAAAGCACTACCAGTACTCAAGGGAACTAATAGCACTTATGACCATTTTCTTTTGCCAATTTGTGATCTCTTTTTGCTGATCTATATCTGTTGAAAGATAAAAAAAAGGTATCACTAATGAGAACAAGAGCTAGAAAGGTCTCATCTACAATAACTTTCCAAAAAAACAAATGCATAATGCAGCGTCAACAAGCTTATCTGATTCTATACCTCTTCCAAAATTAACATTTGCATCATCTTGTCATTGTAGTATAGTGGCAAAAGGAGAACAAGAGAGGTTTGCATATGCTGGAAGAGAGAGAGAACTTCATGGTGAAGGCCATGGTTTACATGAGATATCATTTGCTTTGTTAGAGAAAGCAACCACATGTAGTTTGAAGAGCAACTCATGGCCATTGAGTTGGTTTTAGAACATTTGTTATTCTGAAAAATCAAAGATAAGAAGAAGAAGAAGAAGAAGAAGAAGAAGAAGAAGAAGGGTGATAGGGAAGTTAAGACAAAATAGCTTATGTGGTAAAAATAATTAGGATGATGTGGAAGTTGAGGTGTGAAGAAAAATTAAATGTGTACATCATGTCAGCATACTCTATTAGAGTTAATGAATTAGGACTAACAGTGAGAATATTAAATTTTTATAGAACTTAATTGTTAATAAATTATCTTTTAGGATTAAATTGTAAAATTGATTATACTTTTCGGACTGTAAAAGTCATTATAAAAAAAAAAAAGAGTAAATTGAGTTAAAAATGATGAGGGTTTCATTAGCCCAAGGGATCGCATAAGGGTTAAATTAATTTTTTTGCACAGAATTTAGCAACCAATTTGACCCTTACTTTTTTTTTTTTTAAAAAAAAATAACTGGTTAAAGATAAAAATCTATAGATCTTCGTTTGAAAAAAAAAAAAAAACCTTTGGCTCCACGTTTTTTTTTTTTTTTTTTGCTTTTTAATTTTAATTTTATACCTTTTTTTTCCCCTTCCTTTTAATACTGTGTCAGTCACTTCAAAACTCTCATCAGGTCACAATTGCTCTCTTTCATATCTTTCCAATTTACCAGAACACTAGATTTCAACTACACTTCTCCTTCTTTTCCATCTCCACCACCACTGTATCAACAAGAATATAACACGCAGCAGCAATCATGGAATCAAGAGAACCTCAACAACCATCGCAAATGCCACAGCATCCACAACAACCGCAGTCCAACATGATACTAGGCGGACACCCATCCGCCTACTCCAGCGCCCATCATCAGCACCATCATCCTCAGCAGCAGCATCATCATCATCATCATCCTGCTATGACTATGATTAACCCCAACATCCCGCCCACAGCTGGTGGTGGTTTCCCTTTCAATTCAGTGGCACCGCCTCGCACACAATCCAAACAGCCATCTCCAGATGGTGTTTTCGATGGATCGTCACCGCCTTCTTCCACGGGGATGAGGTTCAATATGGAGTCCTCAAAGAAGAAGCGGGGAAGGCCTAGGAAGTACACTCCCGATGGCAACATTGCATTGGGTTTGTCGCCTACTCCTATTTCTTCTTCAGTAACATCGTTACCGCATGCTGATTCGGCTGCTTCTGCTGGTGTTGCTACACCCAATGTTGCCTCTGAGCCTTCTGCTAAGCGTAGTAGAGGAAGGCCCCCTGGTTCTGGCAAGAGGCAACTTGATGCATTAGGTATTTTTTTTTTTTTCAAATTTTGTCTCCTTCAGCGTGTTTCAGTTATTTGATTTAATTTTTATTTATACCATTGTTTTCCAACAGGGGGTATTGGAGGTGTGGGATTCACACCTCATGTGATTACAGTGAAAGCAGGGGAGGTATGTTTATTTTGATATTTTTGATTGCTCATTCCATTGCAATTGCTTATGATGAATTTATTTTATTTTAAGGAAGTAGACAATATTTCAAATTCAAACACGTACATTTAATGACAATTTTGTTGTCTTTATGTTTTTGTGCATCACCAGAAATGAAGTTCTCATTTTGTGATCTTGCAGAAGTATAACTTTAAACTTGTGCTATATGCAAATGTTGTGAGTTGGAGTGTGTTTACATCACCAATTTGGAGATAGCTTTCACTGGCTGTTTTACGCTTTCCATAATTGTTTAATTTAATAAGCTGCTTTTGGGAGCTTTTTATGATTGTTATTAATGACTAGATTCAATAATTTATATCATCCCCTTCATTTCCTTAAATGTCAAATAATTCCCTTTATGTTAACTATTTATTAATCAAGATTTTCCTTCTTCTCCTTACATACAGTCATATCACTTTTTTTCCTTCTTCCAAACATACAATTAGAATCTTATAATATAATTCATTATCTTTATTTTTTTTTGTGAATTATGATTATTTCATCTCTCTATAACAAACAATTTTCTTGAAGCTAATAACCACATCAATTAGTGTTACCAAACACTTGTTATTCATTTCCCAATTAACTATATGTAATATCTATCTAGCGTCACTAACTGCTGAATCCTAGTAGGTGTTGGTCTCAAGTATCTTTGGTTAACTCATGAGAGATTTCTGTGTCTTTTGATGGGATTTAGAAGGTTTGGAAGTTTAGCCTCCATATTTGAGGTGTATTTAATTTTGTGACAAATCTAATGTGTCATCATCATGATTGAAACTGGTTAATGTGCATATATCATGTTTGGTAGTAACTAGTAAGTTTAAGTTGGCATCTATTCAAATGAAGCAAGTCCATGAATTTGACCTGAATTTAAGGACCGCTCAACCTCTTGAACTGGGATTTGTATATATTATATATTATGTTTTGTTTTCTGCATATTTGTGGAGAATTCGTGATGTTGGATCATGTGAAGTACTATATTTTTATGACAGGGTAAATTACTAAACTCCATAAGGTTTATTTAAGTACACTAGTTGATCTCCCCCTTTTGGAAAATACATTATGACTTCTTAACGCCTGTTTCCTTTACACTAGTTCATCATTTTGTTAATTTTGATGTTAGTTCATGGGTTAAAGTGTAAATTTGTAAAATAAAGTATTTCTTTCTGTTCCTTAAAGTTTTGTTTTATTATTATTTATACACAATTGTTTACTTTTGTATGATATTGTAGCATATTTCAGGGATTTTATATTATATTTTCCGAAAATAAGGGATTGATTAATATATTTGAGCAAACATTAAAGGGGGGTTTGGTAGTTTATCCTTCATTATATGATGATTTATGTTCTTCATCATGGTCCATGTAGTGAGACTTTTGGCCAAGATGCTGTTAAGTGTCTAAAATGGGATGATGTTATGTTTATTATGCTCGGATAGGATGGGATTGTGTCTAGTAAATTGTCAATAGGGTGAACTAATATTTCCTTCTTGAGTTTTGGTCATAATAATTATCTGATCCTCGCTGTTTGTAGGACGAACTGAAACACCTTATGTTTTGATTCCGACTACTAAAATGCCCCTCCATTTAAAAAAAAAACATTTTAATCAGTAAAAACTAGAAAATCACTAAAATGCCCTCCCACTAAAACAATAAATCATCAAAAATAATTGTTTTTTTTATATTGACTCATCATAAAATAATAAAACTAACAAAAATCCATTTTATTTTTCTCTCATTTTTTCAAAATATTTTAAAAAATTTCATATTTTAAATATTTAAATTGGTAATACAAACTTTTAAGGTTATTTTAGGCATTTTGATAAAATATCACTCCATTGATTATATTTTTTTCTTATTGACGATCAGAAAATAATCCTGAAATAAATGAAGACGTGTCTTGGTGGATGGAATCAAAATAAAAGAGTATTTTAGTTGGCTCTACAAACAATGAGGATGAGATAGTTATTATGACCCAAGCCGATGGATCAATTAGTAATTAACCCTTGTTCATGTGCTAAGAAGGGGAACAGGGGCGGGTATGGGGGCTTAATCTATTAGTGAAGCAAGAAAAAGTTTTGTTACTAATAATTCCTCATAGTTTTGAGACGTAAACTTAGAAGCCTAGAAATTGTTTGTTCTAATTTAGAAGCTTATGGTAATAGAATGTTTAGAATGTTGTTTTCACTATGTTGGTGTCAATTAAATTAAGGTAGAAAAAACAATATTGTGTCCTGCAAGAATCATAATATGGTTTAGTTGTAACAGCAGTTCAAAACCATATCCACATATATATATATATTTTAATTTCTATGACTTTTCTCTTCATTTTTTTCCCTTCCTTCCATTTTCTATACTTAATAGTCCTCATCAAATTTTGACCTGAAATAGTTCATATATGAAGTAATCACAGTAATTGTAGCTGCAAGTTTTAATCTTGAAATTCCAGAAATTAAAGGTCTTGAATTCTTCCCACTTTTTTCCCCTATGAACTGTTGAAAGCCTTTTTTTTCCACAAACTTTGTATGGCTGAGCAGTTTTAGAACATGCACTTAGTTTCCTATAGGCCTTATCAACTTTGGATTTTTTTACTTTCTATTGGGTCTAGGGTTCTTACCTTCCTATATACCTATGCTGGCCAAAGTTCTTAAGTTGATATATATTGGATTCCTTCAAATTCTCATTTAGTTGCTTGTTTGGTGGACTCTCATCTTAGTCATCCATATCACAGGAAAGATTTAGCAATAATGGTTCATGGCTGATTTTCTTAAAATGATAATGATCTGCATGCATTTACTGACGTTGGCTACTTTTTGTTTCTTCTGTAATTTGTGAACATTATTTGGACAGCCGGTCATTTCTAGCAGAGGGTCTCTAATGAATTTTATTGGAGATGGCAAAAGATATTCTCTAGTGTAGACTAAAAATACAAAATAGAGTAACTCTTCTGCTTGTTGAAAAGGTATAAATTGGATTTGTGATGGCATGTGTAAGATCCAGAATTTCTGTTTGACAGACACATCAAATAATGTTGGCAATTGTTTGATATCAATTTGGTTTGGATTCATGTGTTTGGTGATTATATTAAATCAAGGGCTAGGATATACAAGTGAAGCTTTGATGGTGTTTCCTTCTTTTAGACAAGATTCAAACTTCAAAGACAGAAATGTATATTAAAGAGGGTGCATCAATTATGTAACTTGAACTACCTTTCTTTGTTGTCTAGTGTCCAACCTATTCTAAGGATTCTTCCATTATTAGTATTTGGATTTTCATAGTGAAGTCAGATAATTGTTGTGCTTGATGTATGCGTTTTTCTGCTTCAAGTGTACCATCAAACAGTTCAGGTACTTGAGGCATCTCATTTGCTACTCCATGTGTGCCCATGCTGTAGGCTGTAGCTCCTTAGTGTATTTCTTTAGCTGGTTGTTTATTAATGAAGGAATACAAAAACGAGTGTCCTAAACATGGTGGTGACCTGTTAGGCTTACATTAGGTAATTACTTAACTTGAAAATAAAAATAAATAGCAATGTCCTATTCCAAAAAATTCTTCTTTAATTTTTCTTAGAAATTTGATCTTTTGATGTTTATTGTATGACACATCCATATAATTTATTGGGTTGTTGGGGAATATTATAGGTTTGACATCATGGAAAAGTTTAAGTTATACTTGAGGAGCTTATAACTAAACATTATCAAGTGGGAAACGTTATCTATTTAATGTTTCATTTTCTTCAGCCCTCAATCATTGCATATCCATTGGGATCTTGTTCCATCAGAATTAGTGGGAAAGTTTGCATAAGTTGACGAGCCAATTTTAAATTTGCTATGGGCATTAAACAACTTTTGACATATTCGTTTTGCATGAAAGTTGCTCCAGTTTTTTCAGCTCTACTTATGCTGGACCACCTACAAGTCTACAAGTCCTAGCAATTTAAAACTTTTTCACTGTCCGCTGCTGCTGCATTTATTTTTTTATTTAAGTTTTCATATTTTTTGGTTCTTAAATAGTTAAGCATCAAGAATCTTTTTTGCTAATTCGGTTCATGTAGATGCTGCGTAACGGTATTTTTTTTTTCAAATTTTTCCTCCTAAAAAAAGTACAAACTTTTTTTTTTATGACATATAAATGGACGAATCAAACACAGCCCACATGTGAAAAAGGAAGAGAAGAACTTTTTACTTTTGCTTTTTACGTAGGTTGCTTGCTCGTGAGGTTTTCTGGCCCTCTTTAAGTTTTATTTGATATAAAAAAATGAAATATTTTTAAATTGTTATCACTTTTGAAAATATTGTTTAGTGGGGAACTGATTTTCGCATGGAATTAGTTAACAAAAATGTCAATGTTATAAAAATTTGACCACAGATTGGGTGGAAATGAACAAGCAATTTTTTTTGTCAAGTTCGCTTTTATTTCTTTTTTTTGTTTCACTTTCAAATTTTTACTTCTAAACTTATTATGTATTACCTTTCTAATTTACTCACTAATTTTGTATTGCATCATGCCAATTAAATGGTGAAGCTGGTGAATTTATTATCAAACCAATCCGATTTAGAACACTGGAAGATCCTTGATTTAGGACAAGTGTTTTTAAGTATGAGCCATGAGAATTTGCTTGTAAATATTGGGAATTGTGATGTAAGTAATAATTTGATGTTTATTGTGTTATGTGAAATTGATAGAGGCAGATCATTTGGACTCATAATAATCTGAGTTTGATGTGATCAAGTTCAAATTGAATTTATTTTCATTTGTTTTTAACATCTAGGTCTTGATGCCCATTTATTCTTATTATTCCAGTTCTTTAGTGTGTTTTTATTTTAGTTCAACATGTTTATTTTATCTATTATTTATACGTGGTTTTGAAGGCTTGTGATCCTCAAGAGATTTTTTTTTCAGTCTAATTGTCTGTAGTTGTATGGTTCCATCTAATTTATGTTTCCTTTTGTTTTGCAGGACATAGTATCAAAGATCACGGCATTCTCACAGCAAGGGCCACGAACAGTTTGTATTCTTTCTGCAAATGGTGCCATTTGTAATGTTACCCTTCGTCAACCAGCTATGTCTGGTGGTACCATCACATATGAGGTACTTCACATAGATTCATGTGAAATAAGTGTTTTTTTTTTTTTTTAAAAAAAAAGTTTCAATCGAAAATATGAAGGTTAAAGATGTGGAACTTTAGGAAGATTTGAGGGGAAAATTGTTATTGACAATGAGATTCGTTTAGTTTGGTGCTAAAGGGGGTTTATTGTCACTATAGTAATATTTATCCCTCAGGAAAGAGGGTAAGATTTTAAGTGGGTTAACATCTAACCGACTTCAATCCAAAAATTTGGGCCATTTTTAATACCTATGAGCCTCTAAGTGTTATATGTTACTTCTACTGACTAGGCTCATGGCATGAAAAGGCGAAGAGAGGGAATTAATTTTCAATGTTATTATTGCTCGTTAGTTTTTATTCTGTTGCCAATGATCCTTTCCTACTACCATTAAACTACAGTTTATCTGGAATTCCAATCTCACCTCACAACATTTACAGCATTAACCATTTGACCATCGTTGCTTTGTATTCCAACAAGGACATAAATTCTTTCCTTTGGGGATAGAGGACGAACTTTCACACTGTAGGGTGGGCAAAAGGTTCTAGAAGCTCTTGGATCTAGTAGCTTAGACAATGCAGGTATAATGTCATGATCAAGCATTTGAATTAATGAAATATGTGATTTAGAATACCCATGAAACCTTCATCCCTTAATTATAACTGTATGAACTATTCTAATTGTAAATGTTTTGGACATTTCACTCGTATATCGATTTTCCATCGTAACCAAAACTAAATATTTCTACAGGTTGTCCTAAGAGCAATAAAAATATTGCTAAATTAAAAAATTGGTAAGGTTGTATGTAGTATGAATTCACCTTACAGTTTTCCCTATTTTAGGTAAGGTGAGGTGGACTAATTTCTTAACTGACACAAACTGTTAAATCATCAATAGATTCGTCTGATGTGTTCATCTTGATACTCAATATAAAAATTTTGGTATCAGGACTGGATCCATTGACGATTTTGGAAGTAATTGCTGATGGTGCTAATACTAATTTGAAGTTTGAATTATCAAGTCTATTGCTTTCTATCATTTTGTAAACTGGCTGCCATTTTTACCTTTTCTTTTTATCCTTTTTGTTTTTATTTTCGTTTGTGGATATGGCAATACACTTCTCTACTCAACTAATCGTTAATCCCAAACTAGTTGGGGTTAGCTATATGAATCAAATTCCTCCAAACTAGATATGCCTTTTTTATTCATTTTTTATTATTTTTTTTGGCTGTAAATATGGCAAATTCATCCCATTTTTGTCTGGCTTCTACTTGGCAGGGAAATTGTGCCTTGCCAAAGCCCAAATGTATTGGGGTAGGATGGGTTTAGGACACCCTACAATTTTTTTTTTTTTCTGATTAGAAGAAAATGTTTTTGTTATGTTTTTGACTCGTGTAACTATGTGAAAACTATTAACCAACCTTTTTTGTTAGTCCATTTAGTTCTTTTGAGAAGTATTAACCCATAGTACTGAAAGATTTAACTTATTTGCATATATCAGTTATTGACAATATATAAGAATTATGAACAAAATCAAGAACATTTTAAAATGGGATATCCATGCTGCTCCTGCTCTCATTCTGTCCTATTTTCTTAATGGGGCAGTGACGGGACTAGAAAAGCTTGCCCATTAGATGGATATCTTGTTGAATATAATGAATTTCACTTGACATTTTTTTTGCCATCTAGTAAGTTGAACTGCAAGGATTTTTTTTCTTCTTTATATATGTATTTATTTTTTTTGCAAAGACTCTCGAATGGTGAGTGAGATCTAGGGTAACATGCACCACCAATATAACTTGAATAATGTCTCATGAATATGTGATTAAAAAATTGGATGTTCTTCCAGTGAATTTCAAAAATTTTTGTTGCCTAATTATCATATTTTTTATTTTGTTGTGTATTGCTGATAATCTTCATGATGAAGATGTCCTTCAAACACCCTCCATTACTGTGAGGGAAAAATCAAGTGAAAATGATATATAGGAATCAAATACTTGAACTACCTCCATCTGAATTATGTGAACAATATACAACTGGATAGTACCAGTGGACAAAATAAACCTGCCATAATTTGATTGCTTTAGTGTGGCACATAATCAATCAAAGAAACTTTCAATTAGTCCAGAACTGCATCTTAATTGTGAATGCTGCCACTGGCCCTCTGTACGTGGCATCTCTATGCCATCAGGACATGCATCTCTGTTGAGATTAAAATGCGCATCATTTTAGGGAGTCTTTCACGCTAATTTATTGATCTGTCTTATTGAAACTCGTAAATTTTGGCACTATAGAGGATTGGCACTAGTTCACTATTGTTGATTATGCTTGATCATGCATACCCTGTGAACTTTTTTTTTTGGAGGTTTGATACTTTCTCCTAAAGATTATATTTAGTTCTGTTGGCCATTCTGACATTTTCCTTTTCAGGGCCGTTTTGAAATCATTTCCCTATCGGGTTCCTTCTTGCTTTCTGAAGATAATGGTAGTCGCAGCAGAACTGGTGGTTTGAGTGTCTCGTTGGCAGGTTCAGATGGTCGAGTTTTGGGTGGGGGAGTTGCTGGAATGTTAATGGCAGCATCACCGGTACAGGTATTAATCTTGCAACTTTTTTTTGTTTTTTTTTTAAATTGTTGCAGTGTGATAGGGGTACCAATAATATCAATAAGGAATAATAACATAATTAGTCCTAAAAGGTCAGTGATTTTAACAATTAAGATTCAAAAGAAAATTTATGGCAAAAAAAAAAAAAAAACTTTTATCAAAAGAGCAAATATTACCTTAAACTTAGTGTTGGACTATCGAAGCTTGTAAATTTTAAAAACTGGCTCAAATATGCGCTTTATTTAACATACATTAAAGTCTGATTTTTAGGGCTGAAAAAGGTTCAAAAAATCTTTAATCTTTAATTTTGGTACAGCTAAACCCTAAATATTCCCATGATTCAATGCATCCATTTGTTGTTTTTATTAATTATTTTTTGTTTTAAATTTTTTAAAGTGTAAAATCATCCTTAAAATTTATTTATTTTAGAGAATTTTTTTAAATTGATTTATACACTATAATAGTTTATTTTAAATTTATTTATACACTAATAATTTTTCTAAGAATAAAAATTTTTACATTCTAGAATCATCTTTTTAGAATAAAATATATAATTTAGAATAATTCTGACCAATAATTTTTCCAATGAAAATTTTTATATTCTTAAATAAATATGGCCAATAATTTTTACACTTTAAAATCATTTTTAAAGTGTAAAATTTACTTAGAAAAATTATTTTAGGGCATATTTATTAAAATTTATTTTTACATTGTAATAATTTTTCTAAAAATAAAAATTTTTACACTATTGAATTATTTCTTAAGATTAAAGAAATATACTCTACAATAATTTTGACCGATAATTTTTACTCTTAAATAAATTTAACTAATAATTTTTACATTTTAAAATTATTTTCAAAAAATAAGAAATATATAGTTTAAAGTAATAATTTAAAAAAAAATAATTTTCTAAGAATGATTTTTCATGCTAAAATATTTTTTAAAAATAAAAATCAATTAATAAAAATCAAATTGACGTATTGAATTTTAAGAATATTTAGGGTTTAATTGTACCAAAATAAAATATTAAGTATTTTTTGTTTGTAACTTCTATGATTCCACAAATTAGACTTTGATGTCAGTTAAGTAGACTTTGAATAAAGGGCTTATTTGAGCCAATTTCTTAAAGTTTATGGGTTTCAATGGTCCAACACACTAAGTCTAAAGTTGATATTGTTCTTTTGATGGAAGTTGAAGGATTTTTTTTTTTTCAAACCTTTTGCCAAAATTTATCAACAAATAAGTTTTATATTTGTTAGTCATAAGAATGTTCCATAAGTAAATTCTTTAATTTTTTTCATTTCAAACCTTAAAATTTTTGGAAAATGATTTTGCCATTTTAAAACTGAATTTTTATTAATATTGTAGAAAATCTAATATTTTTTTCCAGAATTACATAAAGAAACAAAAAATTTCTAAAATAACAGATCACCACTAATCTAAAATTTAATATAGAAATCTCGATACTTAGTTTTTTTATTTAAATTTGAATCTATAATATATTAAAATAGTTATTGACGCAGCGTGTAGCACGATTGATCAACAAGAGTAAACATGTCTCAATCTGGAGACCAATTCTCAATCCAGAGAACAAGTAAAGCAAAAGCTTTAATTTTCTTTGATAAATTGATAAAAGTGATAAAAGTCCCTAAAACAAATCCTAAAACATCTATTTATACCCTAGGCATAATATGGGTATAATAGGAAATAAAATAATATTCCAAAACAACCAAAATAAAAGAATTCACGTAATTTAAAAAAAATACTGTCCGTTGTGCACAACATGTGACACAAAACGGATGCCTAAGCTAACGCCCTGCGTCAGTCACCTCCACTTGTAAAGAACTCATCCTTGAGTTACTTTCTGGACCAAGACTCATATCTGGCTGGAACAAGGTAAGATCAACAACATTGAAGGTCTTTGAAATTCCCATCCAACTTGGCAAGTCAACCACATAAGCATTGTTGTTGATCTTCCTAACAATCTTGTACTGTCCATACCTTTTTTTGCTGAAGTTTGTTATGGCCACCTTGCATTTGAGCCTTGCTAATGAATACCATCATCTCATCTCCAACATCAAACACCTTGAATCGTCTATGCTTGTCTGCCTCCATCTTGTACTTTGCATTAGCTTTCTCTAACTTGTTCTTGACATTTGCTTGCACCTCTTGCACTTGCTTAGCCAAATCACCAGCTACTACACTAAGACCCGGTACCTTTGGAAGCTTCACCAAATCCAAAGCATGATTAGGACACTTCATGTATATAATTAAGTCCTATAAATTAAACAAAATTTTAATTTTAATGCTTAACTAATGAAAAATTATTTATGCTAGTAAATGGAATTGATAATTTATTTTTGAAAAATATATTACCTGATTATAAAGTTTTAAAAGTTTTTGAGCCTATATAATAATTTTTAGAAAAATTTTAAAATTCATTCTTTTTTTGAATTTTTGAAATTTTGAAAATTTTTTTTGAATTAAAAATTTTAAAACTTTAGAATCAAGGATAATCATATGAAACATTCATCAATTTTATTCATAAATTTAAATTTAACAATTCAGTAAAAAAATTTTATTCATCAATTTAATTTTAATGGTTGACTAACAAAAAATTATTTAAATTGATTAAAATTGATGAAATTTTTTTGAAGTGTATATAGTTTTAAAATTTTTTAGATTTATAAAATACTTTTAAGTAAAATTTAAATTAATTTTTAAGAAAAATTAAAAAAATTAGTATGTAGGCTTGAAAATATTCAAACTTTAGAATTAGGTGATATATATATATATATATATATATTCTGAGTATTGTAGATATGTCCATGGTGTTGTGATAAATAATAGTTGTGGAGAACTTGGTATGTAACTTAACAGTAGAATCTAATGCATGTTTCAGACCTTAAGATTGTAATTATATATATATATATATATACACATACTTGTGTCATGAGAATTTTTAATAGCAATTTTAGCAAGCCTTAGCCATCTATTCAGCTAGTCACACTTGCTTATCAGCTAGCGGATATATATATATATATATATATATATATATAGTTAAAAAAAATGTCAATTTCAGTATTAGTTTAAATAATTTTTTCCTTAGTTAACTTTAAAATTAAATTTTTATTTGACTTATAGGATATAGGACGTAATTGTGAAAGTTTTTTAAGATAAGGTTCAATATGATTTAATTTTAAAAGAAAAAGTTCCTATTAGGACGAAAAAAAATATTAAGGTCCAATGCTGACTTTGTGGTGTAGTTGAGGATCCAATTTGACCCTTTGGCCATAAAAAATATGAATAAGGTACTGAAGTGTTATAAAAGAACTTTTGGATTAATTTTGTTATAAGTCAAAATCACGTGAATGTAAATTGTACTTTTTCCTTTTTAGTATATTTTTATAGGCATAATGACAAAAAAAAAAAAAAATACTATCTTTGTGTTTTTCATTTTTACCTAATTGAAATTCAAGCATAATGTTTTATTTTTGCAATTTGTGCATGATTTGGAAGGTTAGTTGCATTTTGTCTAATGGGTAAAATTAGAAATAATTTTATTGATTGTTAGAATGAAATATTATTTCTTATAGCTTAAAACTTTTCCCCTCTTTCCGTCCTGTTCTCTTTCCAACTCGTTCCTATAAACTACTTGGAGGATTGTTTAAATGTGGAGAACTAAAGTTGTTTTTTAGAAAACTTTTCTATTGAAAATGAAAATGAAAATTTATTATTCATATTAGATAGTTTTAAAAAATATTTAAAAAAAAAATAGTTTTCTAAGTTTTCTAAAAATTTGAAAGGAATTTGGATAAGTAATTGAGAATGTTTTTTGTTGTTTTCTTTTTGTAAAAAGGCATGCTTTCTAAAGAAAAGGTATCTTTTCCAATTAGAAAAGATGGAAAATTTATTTTCAAATAATTACACCATCTTTAGAGTCCCATTTAAACACACTTAATTTTTTCAATTTTTTTAAATAAGTTTTTTTCACCATATTTTTATCTAACATTATTATATAATTTGTTTCCTATATTTTAGATGTTTCATAACGTTTTCCTTTTTTTTCTAGTTTTAATGTTACTTTTCCATTTTTCTAGTTTTGTTCTATTGTTTTTAGTTTTTAATGCTACTAATTTTATTTATTTCACTTAAAAAGTTACTTTATATATATTTTTAAAATTTGTGATGAACTTGAGTTGTAAACTTTTTTTTTTTTATGTATTTGTATTTATTTATAATTAAATTGATACTTTAAAAAATTTATTATTTTAATATTTATATTCTATATCTGTTAAATTAAAATAATCAAAATAATTAAAAAGTAATCTTGTAATTTAATATAAAATTATACTAGAATTATTTTATTGTAAATTGGAAATAATTTTTTAAATTTAAGAAATGAGCATAAAATTTCATATTAATTTCATATTCTTTATGATTTTCCATAGAAAATGAGAGTTAGAAAATAGCAAATAATTCATTTTTATTTGTAGTTAGTAAACTGCCCATTGGTTTCTTTCATTTTTATTCTCTCTTGCATGTTTTTCCATAAAAAATGTTCCAACTTTCACGGCTGTTGTTTATAATTTTACCTCTGACCCTCTTCTTCCCCACTTCTTCATCCTATCCAAATACTTGAGGAAGCCATGAGAAAATGTAGATATTCAGATAGGAAAGAACTGAAAAGGGGGGGGATGCATGGGGATGAAAGAGGGGGAAAGGAGATGGAAAAGAGGCGTAAAAAAAGAATGATTCATAATCATCAATAAAATATTATTGCAATTTTAACGTATCTATTCTTACTTGAACTCCACAATGTCTATGTGTATAAACATGAAGAGAAATGAGGGTTCAATGGGATAAATTTAGGAGAAAATGTGAGGAAAAATTTAATATTTTAATCCATACACCCACCATTCTAACGTGTAAGAAATATTTTAACGTAACAATAAATATAAGTTAATTTGTGTCATAATGTGATAGGTTCAAACAAAATATTTGGGAGTCATTAAACTCCTTCCATGGATTATGATACAAATTACAAATTTGTGTCTTAAGTGGATATTTATTTTTTTTGTTCATGGATGAACCATTATCTTTGCATAATTAATAAAGAAATGTGGTTCATAAAACAAGTTTTGATGCCTTTTTTAGCACAATAATTTGCATTATTATATCCCTGTATATGTTATAGGGTATAGATAAGTCCAATTTTCTTCTAGGTCAAAACATCCATATACAGGGTATAGATTGTCCAATTTTCTTCTAGGTCAAAACATCTAACTCTTCATCTATGGAAGGATTTAAGTTAAATTCTTACTTGCCAATTGGGCACTTAGGTTAGTTATGATAATATTGGTGTCATCATCGTATTTATTATGACATTCCTTGTTTATTACTAGGTCATTGTGGGCAGCTTTATTGCAGAAGGGAAAAAATCAAACTCAAATATATTCAAATCTGGGCCTTCTTCTGCACCTGCATCCCAAATGCTGAATTTTGGTGCCCCATTGACAACCGCCAGCCCTCCTTCTCAAGGGGTCTCGAGCGAATCTTCTGATGAGAATGGTAGTAGTCCTCTTAATCGAGGTCCACCAATCTATAATAATGCTACTCCACCCCTTCATAGTATGAATATGTATCATCAGTTATGGGCTGCACAAAATCCACATTGAAGATGCTTCTGAATTAACAGTATGGAGGCTTTGAGGCATTGACACGGCAAGTGTTCCTTGGCAGATTGAGATCAAATCCTAGTGCTAACATGCATATTATTATTTAATACAGGCCGTAGATGAGTCTTTCTTTTTTAGATTCGTCAAGATAAATTTCCTTCTTGAGTAGGCTTTCATTTCTTTCCCGTTTCCTGATCTAATTTGGACAGAGCTGTTCCTCGCCTGATTTGGACACAGCTGTTAGTGGTGACATGTAATAGTCCAATTTGCAATTTAGATGTACTGGTTTTACTTCTGTTTTTCCAGTTTCTATTTTCTGCTCTTGATGTTGTGCTTCTTTCAGATCATACTGAATATAACATAAGCCTTAAATCGACTTGAGTGGAATTTTAGCATAAAACTGTGACGTTGCAGAGAGATCATGTGGCTATTAACATGAGCTATTAACTTAAGGGTTATTTGCAAAAAAAATCATTACTTTTAGTGCTTTTTGCAATTTTAACCAAACATTTCAATTTTGGCAAAATAAAACACTAATTTACAGTCTTTGGCAATTCAAATCATCGATCACAATTCTGGTTAACTTCTGTCTGCTTGTCAGGTTATTGTTGGGTCTACCTTTCACACTGGACCTTTTACTAGAGTTTGTTGTGTATTTTTTAACCCAACAATGGCTTGACAGGTAGGCAGAAGTTAACCAAAATTGTGATCGGTGATTTGAATTGCCAAAGGTTGTAAATTAGTGTTTTATTTTGCCAAAATTGAAATGTTTGGTTAAAATTGCAAAAACCACTAGAAGTCATGATTTTTTTTGCAAATAACCCATAACTTAACGAATAACATCGAATTCTAAGGTGCCTTTCACAATGTGGCTCAGTTATTTTTCCTTTCCAAATACAATAGTCCTAAAAGAATATATATATATATATATATATATATATATATATATATATATAGGCACATACGTGGAATAATTTTTTCTCAAACTCCTTCCATGTCATTTCCACCATGTAATCTATGTCAACAATTCCTTTTTTTTTTTTTTTTGAGTTCCTTATTAGTTAAAAAAAAAAATGGGAGATCTTTGCCGCCGTTGTGGTCCTGTATGGATCTAACTGGATTAGTCGTCCAATGGACTCTGGATACCTGTGGTTTGAACCGAAAAAAATGCCATTATTAAAATTATTCTTGTCCTTCCACTTTTGTTATTTCGCTAAATTTATTTAAGGATAATTGTATTTTTAGTTTCAAAATTTTTTAATTTCTATTATTTTGGTGCCTCAATATTTGTCTATTCAATCAAGTTATTGAACTTTAGAATTCATAATCAATATGGCATGCCGACGCGCTTGTTAGGCAAAAAACGGAACTCACTTTCTACCTAATCAAATGTGATGTCAATAAAAAATGAAAAAGAAAAATCTAGCCATCACATAAAGAATAAAAAAACAACAGTTACACAACAATTATTATTTATTATTATAGTAGAGGTAGAGCCATTAGCATAACTAAAAGAGGAGGAAGTGTTAGTAATATGCACTAGGTCAATCATTTATGACTATGGATTGACTTTATCATTTGATTAATAAAGAGACATTTCCATTATCATTTCTTTTTATGATAACTAAATGAATAATTAATTCTTTTTAAGGTCATCAAGTATGTGACTTGATAGTAAAACCCTTAGATTAAAATATGAGTTCTATTCAGATTATCCCTAGCCATTTATTTATTGTATATATATTAATGAATTAAGGCTAGTATGATGTTGACTGATGATTATGTTTTACTAATCATGAATATGAGATATTAAGTCAACTCATAGGTACATGTTGAGAAGTCATGTACTGGATGACCCACTATGAGAATACTACATAGATTATTGTCATAAGTATTTCTCATCACAGTAATATTGTTTTAGTCCTCTGACCTTAAAATCACCATAGATTTCTACATAACTATTTTATGTTTTGACACATTCTAACATTGTCTTTAACCGGATGATTAAATAGAATGTTGGATATGAAATGAGTTATGTGAGGAATGTGAGTGATTGAGAAGGAATTTATCCCTCATTAATATGAGTAAGATATCTATGGCCCCTTGATAAGATAGACTGAAGGAAAACACATGGTCATGCTGAAATGAATTGATAAAGAGTTATCATTCTCAGTCTACTT
>CATIWK010262612.1:0-12479 GCA_949634005.1 Mallotus japonicus
TAATGTGTGTATATTAGGTATTCAAGGGAAGTAATCGAATGTGTGATTTGGTTTTATGCATTTGTAAGTTGTTCAACTCTTATTTATGTCCTCTACCTCTACTCTTCCTGGCACACGTTAGTGATCCAAGTGAAAATTCTGTGGTGACAGGAGCAATTGGAGTCAGAAGCTGGTTGTAGTGGCGAATACAAAATTTGCACAACAAGTTTTTTTTTTTTTTTTTTTTAGAAAAAATTTATTCACATTGTTTGTTGTATATTGTGTCAAACAAAAGGGTAGCTCTATGTATTGTATTTCTGTTTTGCCTGGTGGTGATGTCTAGAAAAGCTCAAGCATAATGCAAAACAGTTTTTGTTATTTATGTTATTAACAGAATTTAACATGGAATCATTAAACTCAGCCACAACCATTTCACTGTTCACTGTTTTTGTTATTTATGTTAGTGGTGATGGCATTATTGGCAATACAGATTAATGTTGGTGCAAATGTTAGTACATTAAAATACTAAAATCGTAAGTTTAATGGGCAAATGATAATAAATAACAAATACATAAGTACATGGAATTACATTATAGATGTATTAAACCAACGTAATTTCAAAATTAATTACATTTTTTTTTTATCATCTGGGGTGGGACAACAGACCGCAAATTTGAAACATGTTCATAAAAATTGTGATATATGTATATGTAATATAAATTTAATAATCAAATGTAATGTATTTGAAAATTACAAAAAAAAAAAAATCCTTTTAATGTATTTTGATTGTCATAAAAAGATGTCTTCCCTTGAATCAAAATACTGAAAATTACTTGCTGAAAAGCTGAATTATAGAGCATAGTTCAAAATGAAAAGCTGAATTATAGAGCTTACGTATGTAATAATGTACAATAGCTATTGCTTTTGGCAAAGCATGCAATAAATAGCAACAATTCTTCCCCCTAAAGAAAATATCTTTTATTTTCATTCCTATGGGGAAATATTAAGCACCTCTCATATCTTGAATGGATACATCGTACAAGAATCCTTTATTTGTACATTCTTGTTCATAGCTACATATATAGGACATTGAAAATTAAATTATTTTTGTGATTTTTTAAATTGGTCAAACGTATAGTACAATGGGAATTCTTTATTCTCCATCTTAATTGATTAATCCTTTGAGAAATAGTAAAAGAATTTATTCTCAAAAGCAGGTTGATTTGAATTCATTGTTCTTAATATTTTAATCATTATCTAAACATTCAATTCATCGTCTGAAATTTTTAAAATTTTAATTTTGATTTCACTGAAGTTCTTTTACTTTTTTTTTTTGCATGAGAATTCATTGAAACATTGACATGTATCCACACACGTTAATAGGTGGCCTTCTACTATTTTCAATTATGATGATAAGTGTAGATACTAGTCAGCATGTCGACCCAACGCCGAAAAAAATGTGAAAGAAACTTTAATGAGATCAAAATTAAAATTTTAAAAGTTATAAATGACATATTGAATATTTAAAACGATGGTAGAATCTGTTAAAGTATCAGGACGGTGGGTGCATATTATCCCCTCTAATACATCACTATAATATTTTAACTAGCATTTGAGTCACTCGTCAATGTGTTTTTATGCATATATAGCATATGGTTTCATATTTCACGTCAAGGTGAAGGAAAGATTTATGAGAAATGTAGAAGCACTCAAATGAAAATATATGGGTTACACTATAATTTTTCAGACTAATAATATTCATGAGTTGCTCATTGTGGAAAAAAATGATAGTACAAAATATACATATATTGATGATTCCATCAGAAATAATTGAGTTGATCATCAATGATATATATTGATCCAATGAACCACGTAACCTGCAGAGGAGATCGAATGTTGTTGTTGTTGTTGTAAGCTATACATGGTAGGTACGTATTCACAACCCATCAATTCATCATCTTAAAAAAAAAGTGTAAGTGTTAGTGCTACTGCCAGATGATCTCATAAAACAATTAAAGATTCTTCCTTCTCTCTTTCTCCTAACGTATAAAAAAGTACGAGAAAAGAAAATTTTAAAATTCAATTCGCCATTTAACAATTTCAGAAATTAAATTAATTTAAGAAAATTAAAATATATCCTGTCAACCTCAACCTTGACAATTATATATATATATATATACACACACACACAAAATAAACTAAAATATACAATAATAAAACATAAATAAATGAAAAATATTTCAAGTTTCATGCATTTGAAATTTATATTCTAGTCATGATGAACAAAATCGCTAACATAGCAGTCTTGAGGCTAATAATATATTTAATCAAAAATAATGAAAAATATAATGAGATTGTTTAGTATTGTTCACGAAGCTAAAATAAAAGTGTAAGAAATAGTTTCATATATGGAAAAGAAACTTAAATATACAAAAATAAACCAAAAATATACAGAAAATAAACCAACAATATTCAAAATTGAGTGAAACTGAAATTTAAAATATATTTTTGAAAAAAAGAGACATTTAGTACATGTCTTACAGTTATAATTCATTATTTTTATTCATAAATCAATATAATTTGATATATAAACAGTTGAAAAATATAATGAGACTGTTCAATATTCCTTATGAAGCTGAATAAAAGTGTAAGAGTCAGTATACAGATAATATACTAATCATATACAAATAATATACTGATCATATACCAAAAATACTCTATTATTTTTATTTTCTCTTTTATTTATTTTATTTTTTTCTTATTTTTTATTTTTCCTTATTTTTTTTCTTATTATCAGTTATCCTTATTTTTTTATTTAAGGTTTAGGGTTTTAGGGTTTGCAAATCAAATCACCAAGAGGGCTCCATCCTTAATAAAACATACAATTTATTCATTGCTTTACTAAATTCTTATTGTTGTTAAGCACAGTAACAAACATACATTGATTTGAAAATGAAAAAGAAAATGTACATGATGAAGCATCCATCGAAAAGAGAACTTGTTTTAATGGGGAGTTAACATAAATTAAAAGTCAAGAATAAAATTAGTAATTTATTTTGTATAAATTATTAAATTTAATTTCTTATATCTGATCATATACTAATCAGATACGGATCATATACGAAAAATACTTCATTTTCTATTGTAATTATTAACCATATACGGAAAATACTTCATTATTTATTGTAATTATTAATTTTTTTTGAAAGTATTATATTCAATTGTTAAATATATGATATATAAAAAATTAACAAAATTATTGAGGGTAAACGTTTTTTGATATAAAAATTTATTGAAAATTTTATTATTATTAAGTATACAATGTATCAGAAACATAAAATATACTTAAAGTATACTAAATTGTAAAAAATATATATAAAATTGACAACCAAAAAAAGCACTAAACATGGAGTGTTGCTCTTTTGCTTCTCTTTCTTCTTCTTTGCCTTCACTGCATTTTCTTCAGGAGTGTTATCATAAGGTGAACTAGAACCGAATATGTCCTTAATATCTATATGATCTTCAGCTTCATCATTCTTGGGGCTTGGAGAGGAAGTCGTTATGTTAGGCATATTATGTTTGTCAAAGAATCAGTCTTTGCTTTGTCATTTTTATCATTTACTTACTTAAAAGCAATTAATTTTATGATTGATTTAAGCATCAACAATCAATCATTTATCGTTGTGCATTTGGGATCTTTTTATGAAAAGCACTTTGGGATTTTGAAAAATTTCTCCTTGTATTGAATATTTAGGACGATCCCGAGTTGGAGGTAATTCGCTAGAGAAGAATGCAGGAGCTCATAGCTCAAACTGGCATGGTAATCATGATTTCATTCCTTGTGTTTGTTTGTGAATTATGCTATGTGGCATCTACTGGCTGTTATTTTCTTTATCATCATAGATTTGCTTGAATTTATGGATGAACTGGGAAATCAGCAAAACTCTGAACAACAGAAGGCTCAGGATGAGGCGAAGAGGTTAGTTTGTAAATTTAATTTTCGTGTTGCTCTACATGTTTTCTTAGCAGTTATGGAGCCTGTTTGGGTGCTATTTCCCTTTTTTATTCTAATTTTTGAAAATGAAAATGAAAAATTGTTGCAATTTGTTTTCTTATTGCCATACTGGTTGCTGTGGTAACTTGTTTTTTTTTTTTTAAAAAAAAAAACTAACATTTTGATATCTGTTTTTGGAAATTCATAAAACACTTTTTTCAAAGGCTGGATTATTTTTCAGTTGCTACTTTCAAATGGCAAATTTTGGAATATGCAAACAGCCTTTTTGGTTTTGATATAGTTTGTGGATTTAAAAAAATACAAAAGGTGTGGAAAATCTTGTGTATATGCTTTTATGTTCATCATTACCTGAACTATTAATACATTTGATATAGGGAGGCTGAGGAGCGAAGGCAAATGATGCTTAGTCAGATATTGTCTGTTGAAGCATGAGAAAGACGTCAGCATCTATAGCGAGATGCAGGGGAACAGACTTTGAAAATTCAGGGGAGAGGGTAGTATCTATAGCAAGATTTTGAGGCTGAGAAGCTTAGGTGGGATGAATGATTGGTGAAACAGAGCCATCAACAATGATGGTTGGAGAAACACTATCCTCAATCACAGAGGCAATGCGTGGAAATTGGATGTTTTGATGATGATGATGATAATTGTTGTTGGTGGAGAGGCAATTAGGGTTTATGGAAGAGGAAGTATCGTAAGGGTTTATGGAAGAGGCAATTAGTGGTAATAGCGACGGTGGAGGCGGAGAGGAGAAGAGGGTTTTTTTTTTTTTGCATTGATTTTTTTCCGCTGTTTACATTGGGAGGAGACACAAAGGTAAAATATTTTTACAATTTGGGGGCATTTTGGCAAAAAATGAAAAAGGGGGGCATTTTAAAAAGACGGGGCTGTTTTTAGGGCATTTATGTAAAGATCCCTAAATGCAATTGTGGTCACCAAACTTTACACGTATTATAATTTGAGTACTAAACTTCAATTTATTTCTTTTTGGTCATCCATCTTCGATTTTATTTCAAAAAGGGTACTGTGAAAATTTTTTAGTCCACTAAATTTCTCTTTAAAACTATTTTAATTCATCAATCTCTTTAACTTTTCAATTTAGTCCATAAATTATAAAAAGTTTAAAAGTTTACTTCTCTTAAGTTCTGATACCACTCATGATGAATTTGCTCTTACTTGGCGGAATCAAAATGATTTTCATTTATTCCTTATTTCCTATAAATGTAAAAAAAATATGAACTTATTTGCAAAAAAAAATTTAATTATAGATCAAAATAGTAATTATGGATTATTCAGATACTAAAAAAAATTTTGAATGACTGCTATTTTGGTATCTAAAAATATACAAATTAAAGTTTGGTAAATGAATTGAAACAAAGTTAAAGTTCGGTACCCTCTGGTGCATTTGAACTTGGATAGATACTATTAAAACAAGAGTATCAGGAATATCATTATTTATAGATTTAATTCACAGGCCATTCACCAAATTGTCAAGCAGTGGTATATTGGTTAAGTAGGGCTGACAATTCGTGTTAACGTGTCATAAACAGGTCATGTCGAGACACGATAATAACACAGATATGGCCAACTCGAATACAACCCGTTTAATTAATCATGTCAAATCTATAAACCCAAACACTGATACAGGTTTAAATGTGTTTAGACACGTTACAAACACGTTTAACACGTTTAACCATCAAACTACAAAATATAAAAAAAAAACCAATTAAATATACAAATCCTAAATAATAATTTTAAGTTTAAACATCCATACAAATTCTAAATATCATTACAATATTTTAAACTTCGCACAAAATGTTAAATTGTCTAACAACTTATAAAATAACAATACAATTCCCATTTTCTGCAAGCTCTCAATCCTTCAACCTACATATATACATAAATGTGTTAATTGACACATTATTTTCAAGTAAAATAATAAAATATAACTACGATATATTCATAATTAACCCAAAAATAAAAGGCAAAAAAGCAACACTGAGAAAAAACGAAAAAGCAACACAGAGAAAAAAATTATAACCGAGAAAATGCAAGAAATTTTTTTTACAACAAATGCAAGAATGTCAGCACATATGAAATTATAACCGATAAAAAAGAAGCAACATTGATAAGCCAATAGACTCAAAATCATTTTGTCAAACTCTACAAGAATTGATAGTGATCTCAAACCGAGAAATTATAATATACAACTATGATTTCATGTCAGCATGCCTAGTTCAAACAACAAGCCACTAAAAACAGGACACATGGTTAGTGGATGAAATTTTTTCCACCAAAATAAGAACATGAGTAGTTTTATTCCATCAAAACAAGAACATTGGTAGTTTAGTTTTTCAAATATGTTTTTTTTTTTTTTTTTGCAATATGTTGCATTATAATTGGTTTGTTATTCCATGTAGATTGTACATTATAATTTCTCTCTCAAACCATTTTATTTGCACTCAAAACTAGCATAGCCTAGCCCATAAATTATATACATTCACCATCAAAATAAGGAAATAAAGACAATAAAAATACGACATATAAACAAGTTCACCCTTTAGATTTTTTCGTAGTTTGATAAAATAGAGAAAAAGGGATTTTACGTCAAGGGTTATTTAGGTTTTAAGGTAACTCAAAACTACGTAGTTTTGCTAGTTTATGATATTAAAGCTTTTTTTTTTTTGAACAACAACTAGTAGATATTCATTAATATAACCAAGTTTTACAATATTCTATGAACTGTGAAAGTCCATAATTGATAGTTACATAAGAAAGCCCAAGACAAAGGAAAAGCCCATTATTTTTTATCTTCAACTTTTAGGAATTAGAAACCTTAGGGTTATTTACACTCACAATCCCTAACTTATTATTTCTTTCCCACTATCGTCCCAAAGAATCAATTGGGCACACAAAAACTCTTGACTTTTAATTTCAGTAACGGTGATCCCTCATGCGTCGATTTTCTATGAAATCAACACCGAAATGATGATGTGGGCAAATAAGGGGATGATATTGTGGCAAAATTATTTTCAATAATGAACCAAAGGCCACATGAGCCCTTGTCAAACTTTACTACGTAAAGAAAAAAACCCCATGTGGCATGGCCTATGGTTCATTATTGAAAATAATTTTTCCACATCATCATCCCCTTATTTGTCCACATCAGCATTCTAGTGTTGATTTCATCAAAAATCGACGAATGGGGGATCATCGTTATTAAAATTAAAAGTCAGGGGTGTTTGTGTGCCCAATTGATTCTCTGGGACGATGGTGGGAAAAAGGGTAATAAGTTAAGGACTGTGAGTGTAAATAACTCAAAACCCTAATATGTTGAAGAATACAAGGACAATACCATAAGGAGGTGATGGCCATAACAACTACAAGATGAAGTAACCCTTCTAACCATTCTTGGTTGTGCTCTTATTTCCATGGACTTATCACCAAGGTAGAGTCTGAATAAAGGAAGATCAACTTCAAATTGAAAGATTCCTAAATTAGAAAGTGAAGACACTGAGTTGTGGACTCCATTGGAGATGACAACTTTGGCAATTTAAGTAGCACATAGATGAAGTTGAATCTGCCTTTTTTCTCATGAACCAAGGAGGTCATATCCCAAGCCAACAAAGCTGCAGCAATTTTGTATTTCCAGCTGCACAAAAAACTCAACCAACCATAAAGAAGTCCTTATCACTGATATTATTAGATTTAGATAATATAAAAAAGAAAAAGAAAGGAAAGTTAGGAAAGGGGTGATTGCTGGTTGAAGAACCAGCTACACCCGCTGAAACTATAAGACTCACACCAAAAGTACTATTCATAGAGAACAAGAAGTTTTTTCACAAAGAAAGGAAAGGAGAGCATATGATAAAGCAACATTAATGTTTATGATATTAAGACTATAGTTTTATAATGATGTTATATAAATTAAAGTATAATTTATAATTTAAATTATATTTATTTATTAATTTATAATATTAGTACTAGATAATATTAGATTATAAATGCATAATTTTTATTTTACTTAGTTTAGAGATTAAATTAACTTTAATTATAAATACATAATTTATATTAATTGATACTAAATTATGTAACTTTAGTAATGTATATAGCACCCACTTAGTATTTTAATTATCTTTAATTAGTATAAATAGTAAATATATAATATGAATAACAATATTAGTATATATAATTTATATTAAAACAATTGTAATATATCAAAATTTTATTGTATATAATAATATCAAGACTATATGTTATTAATATGATATACAATTGACAATACTAATTTATACTAAAATTTAAAAATATATAATTTTATCATTGGATATACAATTCAATTGACATTACTAGCAATAGCATAATATAGATAATAATAACTCACTAAAACTATATATGAATTTATATCAACACAACTGACAATACTATCTTATACTAAAAATATATAATTCTATTATATGTAACAATAATACTATCTTCCACTAAAGAAATATAATTCTATTATATGTAATAATTCAATACTATATATAAGTCATGTAATAACCCATAATTAATTAATTATATATATATATATATATATATATCTATCTGTGTGTGTATGCATGTATGTAAGTCATCCAATAACCCATAATTAATTATATATGTATGTACTTTTCAAAAAAAATATATATATATATACATATGTATGTATTGTTGTTGTTGTCGTTGGCAATACTAATTTACACTAAAGTTTAAAGATAATGATACATAATTTTATCATAGATATACAATGCAATATATCAAGACTAAATTTTATTAATACAATTGACAATTGCACTAAAATATATAATTTTATTATCAATACATAAATTTTATTATATATATATATAGGTTTATACATGTTTAAATGGGTTAATAATTAATCGTGATAACATGTTTATAAAACGTATTAATATGTGTTTAAACGGGTTACAGATTAATCGTGTGACCTATTTACTAAACGTGTTTAAACGGGTTAGACGGATTCAACCCATTTAGACACGATTTTATTCGTGTTTTAAACGGATTGACCCGTTTATAACCCAAACCTATTTATACTAAACTCAAACCCCTTTAACTCCATGTAGTGTCACAAATTGCCAGCCCTAGGTTCAAGTTTATATTAACAAAGCTATGCATACATCAGAACAGTCTACTCTCGCTAGACTTGAAATTGGTGGATGCCGCAGGGTTAATTGGATTCAGCCTTCGCATGGAAACTTACTAAACGGTAACTTTCAAATCCTTCAGTTTCAGGAAAAAGAGAGAATTGAAAAAGAATATAAATAAGAAATCTGACATTGGAAGACCTAAGCAAAGCTGCTTTCAGTAGATGCAAGATGTTATTTGTGCACACAACTAGCTCATCAATAGCCACTGAGCTTTATAAAAATGGGAAATGCATACCAATCCTTGACTCAGGAAAATTGGCTACTTCTCAGGTTTGTTAGAGCTACACTAAATATTTCCAACCAAACCTAGCATAAACATTGCTGAATCAAGTGCACAAAGGACTGTAGATGATCCATGTAGCAGTGGCACAGGTCACATATTCTCCATCGGTACGGTATGGTGCTGCAAACATCTGGAGCTAAAATTCATGGAGTGTTTATAAGCACGCGGCTGCATAAAGAAGTCCTGGTGCTTTCTTACCATTTGCATAGAGTAGCAGTTCCAGAAGTTTATTATAAAAGCTACGCATTTGAAACCTGTCAAGCCAGTATGGTCATGGATATGGATCTCATACAAATTACTGGCTATCAGGCTCACCTGAGCCTTTCTTGCTCCACCCGCCAGAACCAGCTTTCCTCTCTGCTCGCTTTCTCTTGTTTCTCGGAAATTGGAAGTCTGAGGCTAAACATGATTTCAGAATTGACTCCCCCTGTGTCACAATGGTTTTTGCTATTGGATCAGAAACTGAGGTTGGATTTGGACAGGGGTTGGTGCTTTCTCCTTCTTCCCCTTTCTCTGGTTCATGATGCTTCTCTAGGAGTTGATTAATTGTCCCTAAGAAAGTCTCCCTCTCTCCCTCAGCTACTTCATTATGTATCAGCACATTTTCCACAATCTGCGAAAAGAAAAAAACTGCTAGACATTAAAACGATTAAAGGATCTTATGGTATGCTGCATAGTGGATTCTTTATTCTTATTGATATCTAAAAAAAATTCTCCAGATTAGAGTTGAGGAGATCCTGATTTGGTAGAAGAAAAATATGTTTGCAAAATGGATTATGAATCACAAATAACTCTAAACAAAAAGCGCTTTCAATCATGTACAAGTAATGGATAGATGAAAAGAAAAAAAAAAAAAAAAATTCTTACATCTTCACACGAATCTCCAATTTGTGGCTGATGGAAGGTGACATCAGCAGCAGACAACATTCCAACTGTGCTTTCAATTATATCGGGAACGTGAATAGCCTCTCCATAACTTGACATGGCACAATCAGGCATAACCAAATCTCCAATCTCGTAGCCTGAAATATGCTGTGTTGCATTATGCATAGCTCCTGCTGATGTTGTTTCTTCATTGCCAGCTGAGAATGCAGGGCTAGGAGAAGAACTAGTCTGTCCATCACAAGGTGCAAGAAGGCTTAAATTCTCAGAGGAAGAAAACTTAGCAGCATTTTTTGACATCACCACATCAAGCTGATTCTTCAGCTTGTTAATGTGAGTTTGCACCATTTCAATTTTCCGGAGGACTTGCTCCAAGGAGCTATCACCATCTTCATACTCAAAAGATAATTGGTCATTATCAATGCCAAATTTGTCATTGCAATCAGCATGTCGTTCTGTAATTGCTGTTTCATAATTATAATAGCAGTCAATAACAGACTCAAAATTCATTTAATATCTGTATGAAATGATAACGGGGATAAACATCAGAACATCATACGAAAACATCAAGTTGGACAGGCTAGGATTGACAATGCTGAGAAGACAAGAATCCTTAAGAGTTATAACATGAAAAAGACAAGAGTATTGCATTTTCAAGAACTAGGTAGCTACGGCTGTTAGTATAATAGTTTGCTATATTATGAAGTAGAAACCGTATAAAAAGTACTACGGAAATTGTTACCTGTATTATCAAAATCATCAATCATAGAACTTCCATCTGGATTGGATCTCTTGTTTTCTGCAATTAATTATGAAGTGAAGTTTAAGAACATTAGGCAGGAAAGCTGTGGACATCTGGAATCCAAAGTCACTGTATGCAAGCACAAAGAAGAAGCATATACCCAGATAAGAAAAGAGGCTGTGATGTAATACATATGATGTTGTATCGGTTTTTTCCTCTGTTCTTTTTCGCTTTCTCCTCTTTATAGCCCTTCTTCTATAACACTGATTTGAAAACGGCAATGATTTTGAACAGAAACCTTCAAATGGAGATTGATAAATTCGTGAATGTTTTCTCTGTTCATATGTTGCAAGTTCTCTGGCATATTTTAATGCTTGAGACTCAATTTCCCTAATTTTCAATTCTGTCCATTTGCAACGCCACATCACAGGTCGTATAAAGCTCCTCCAATGACTTGTTAACTTCTTCTTCCTGGATGAAGCAAAGGAAGTTTAGTAAGTGTTGTTTACAATTTGAAGTCCAAAACTATGGAATGAAGCAAACATGAGGAGAGACACTCTAAATTTCAGATAGATTTTCCTCATAAGTAACACCAACAACTGATACAAACTGCACAGAGGACAAATGTGAGAGCATATAGAACTTATCAGACAAAACTTTAAAACAAGCACCATCTCTATATGTAAAAAGAAAAAAGATAAGCCCCCCAACAAGTCACCACTGATAGAGTTAATTGCCCATGGTGAAGCAGCAATTCTGGGACTAGTTCTGTGAATTCTACAAAACAACATGCCAGAAAGAATTGATATCATTCTTTACTCAGTCAAAAGTTCCAGAAGAAATTCGGTCTATTATTTTACTTTTAATCCTGTCTGACTAATTGTAGCATCTCTTACATGAAGCTGATAATTTCTTGAATATCATTGGCAGATATGCTAAAGCACCTACCATTTCATCACAGTCTCATTTACAGAATGCTGCACTCATCTAATCATTTAAATCAGCAGGAAGAGCTCTTACAGAGCTAATCATATGGATCATAAAGTATATTTCAACACCTATAATGTCATAGATGAATAAAATTTTTAGCATTGAATCAATCAACTTATAATATAGTTATAGACAACTGGTAATAATCAAGCACTTCATCTAATCTCTTTCTCTCACTCACTCACTCACTCACACACACACATATAGAGAATATGGAACAAACACAGACCTTGTTTGAAACTTGCTACTGAATGCATCATATGGAGATGTCAAATCACTGTCACCAAAAAATTGTGATTCTACTTCATTTTCACTTAGTCCAGAGCATTTCTCTGTATCAGAAAAGGTGTTGGCAAATGAGCTTGAATATTCCGTTGCATCTGGATCTATATCTTGAGT
>CATIWK010262632.1:0-10131 GCA_949634005.1 Mallotus japonicus
GCAAATATTGATTGCCTTCAAACAATTGTCAAGTTTTACACTTAAGTTCCAAGTTTGCATATTAATCTCATTTCATGCATTTAAGTCTCAACAATCATCAAAGATAATAATTTACAACCATACATTCCAAATAGGTGGGGGAAAGGATTAAGGATTACAATGCTTTGTCTCAAATATAAGGGAAATATACTGAAAATAAACAATAATATACAGATAATATACAGCAAATAAACCTGCGATATACTAAAAGGGGATCATCTCGGATCCTCTCAAGAACTAATTAAGGGGACTATTTTCCCCTTAATTAGTGAATTAATCCGGGTTCCTGTGATACACACGATTAGTCTCCCAAAGGAAACACAAAAGAAGTCCTACACAAGTGAATCTACGACATTACTGTAGATCAAATTGACACAATCAAGTTTATGAATACTTACATATCGATCTAAATAAGTTAATTAAAATAGTCATGCATAAAGGACTATGAGTATGAACATGTGGAAGACTACTGAAAGCAAAAACATGCATTAACTACAAGAAATTTCAAAGCAGAGTTACACAGAACTCTAGAGATGTGGCGATCGCCTCTTGGCCTTCTAGCTTAGAGGCGATCGCCTCTAGGTCATGAGGCGATGCCTCTGTGATAGCCAAGCACATGGGTGCTCAAATCATCAAAACTTCATTCTCAAGCAAGCAACGATTGATGTAAATAGAGTGAACTTATAACTGAACCTTGAAACCTTAGTGAATCATGTTCAGAACATGGTATAATATACAACTCAAACAATAAATGCAAAATATATCAAGTAAAACAAGATAAATCACGTTCTATGTAAGCATACAACACTACTAATGAAAGTATGAAGATTATTACTGAAATGTGAGCTTTCTCAAAGTGATTTGCCCTCAGAGATGAGCTTTAGGTGTTGAACTTTGCTTCAATGCAAGATTTCCCCCTTCTCTTTCAAGAAAAATGGCACTTTGGAGCTTGATTCCCCCTTCCTTTGCTCAAGAATGTTTCCTCTTCCCTTAAGAGTCCTCCTTCTCTCCTCCAGCCACCTTCTCTCTTTTTTTCCCCTAATGGTTGCTAATCCCCCTTCCTATGGCCTCTCTCTTCTCTCTTAACCACACCCATGCTTGATGGGACACCCACTTTTCTCTTCCCATCATCATTTCTCTTCCCCCTAGGCCTCTTTTTGACTCAAAATTCAGCCATTCACATCCAAAAATGCAGAGAGGTAAGGTGTGGTTCCCACCTAGTAGCTGCCACAGTCACCTCTGCATTCAATTCAAAAGCAAGTGGCCGTCACAGAGGCGTCACCTCTAGGATGAGGTGATCGCCTCTGTGCCTGCCTGGCTTAGAGGCGATTGCCTCTGTGCTGAGGAGTTGCCTTTTTGGCCCGGCCCTGTATTGGGCCTAATGGGCCGAGGCTAGACGGGCTATTTTGGACGAGTTTTAAGTCTAGGTTCGGTTTCTAACTCTTAAGTCCATTCCTTTGAAAGATTCAAGCTCTTCTCTTGCACTCAAGTTTCTCATCATTGGGCTTGATTGCGGGCCGGCTAAACCGAGCATCCCCGGTTCATCTCCTATCGCTGGCCGACCGAACCAGGCGTCTACAATTATAATTTTGAAAGGTGATTTAAATGAGAATATTTTTCTGTCATAATCCAATATTGAATTTTAATATTATCATACTAATATATAAAAATAATTTTAATTTTATTTCATTTTATTATATAATGTATTAATATTTATATCATTTTAATTTTTTTAGTTACAAAAAAAGAGATAAGGTAAAATTTAAATAAAACAAGAGGCAAGAGCAATAATGATGATTTGGTAAAGGTGACTACAAGAGGCAAGAGCAAACCAAAACTGTGCATTTAAATAAAATGAATGTGTAGACTATTATGTAAAATAGAGAAACAAGAAAAAAAAAAAGAAAGAAAGAAGAAGACGACATTGATAGAAGACACTGGGAAAAAAAATGTTTGAAGAAGAAAACGTTGAAAAAAAAAAGCATTGAAGATGAAGTTGGAAAGAAAGTGATCCATATTTGAAAGAAAAAAAAAATTTAAAAACCTATATTGAAAAATTTGTTGATCAACGCAGCAAAGTTTTTACGTAATATGATATTATTATATTCTTTTGCCCCATGAAATTATGAGGAGCTTGCTTTATGACATTTGACCCAAAAGACGAGAACATGGCCGAATGCCTTAGCAAACTTTGATGTACAAAACAACCATGTGCAATCCAATGATATAATCGAGCAATAGACTGGTTTCAGTGACATACAAAAGTAAAGAAGAATAATCTAAAAATACATCAGAATAATTTAATTGCATCCCCATTTCAATTAAGAGCCATGGAAATAAAACAACTAAAATTATATTGGCTTTAAAATTATCCATTTTTTTATTAGTCTGCTACAATTAATTACAGAATAAAGAAAGTAATAAACCAAATTAGATGGTCTGGTCTCAAGCTTCAGTAATCCTGTGCGATGTCTAAACAACTTACACTACAAGTTAGGCTTGACTTTTGTCCGAACTACTTTCTTTTGTCTTGGAGTAATCTTTGCATTCTAATTATCTGACAGCTCAAATGGGACACGCACAAACAACTGGCCATGCAGAGTAACCACAGCAGAAGTCTGATGCGGATCGATTCTTGAAGGTAAGCTGACAACCTGAAAGTAAAATCCACTATTACACTTCATCTGGTTTTGGCACACCCTCAAGTCCACATAATACTTGTTTTCAATTGGAGGAATAAACAAGATTCATACAGCAATTTAGCATTTTATTAAATTCTTTCATTGTGATAGATATTTCAATACCAATAACCTAATATCCCGATGTTTGCAATTATTTGAATAAATAAAAGCACCAACTAGTCGGTCCATAGCACTCACTCCCCAAGTGACTTCCAACAGCAAAATTACAAGTAATTTGAATCCATTTATCTTTGACAAACCTTTTTAAAGGGTGTGACGCCCCAAGGATTATCTAGTTGCTCTGGGTTACCAGATATAATCAAGCGTCCTGCTGGATCAGACTGGACGTGCACCTAAACAATAAACAGGTATAGAAGGTGACATCTTTGTTGAACAATCCTTTAAGAATTTGATATCATCATATCAACATCAAGAAATCAAGGAATGGTTCAAAAGCAGACTGCTGTTTTGTGATGGTAGATTAAAAAATTAGATTGAAAAGCAGGCTTCAAGCAAATACATCTTACCTCCTCACGTAGAAGCCCTGGCACCAAAGCATATATTTCAAAACAATCACTCTGTGTAGTGTCAAAAACACCAGATTATAAACCCACCAATAAAGAAAGATCAATGTTGTATATGCCGAAGTGTCAACTAATATGATTAAAAGTGGATAAAATCTTACAGTTCTTTGCACATTGATCTTCACCCAATCAGCTGGAGGTCCGATATCAATGACCATTGAGTCCTTTCTGCCAAAAGAAAACCCAATTTCAGGAGTATATAATGAGGCTATTAGGTCTCACAATCAATCAATTCCCATCAGATTGACAATAAAGGAACCAGTGATCTTAACTGCTGCTTCATTGATTTCATGTGAGGAACAATGACAGGACGCTCAACATTTGACGGCTTTTTACGCTTCAGCAAACCTGAATCAATAATCTACATTTAAAAACACCAGCTTTGCAATTAAAGAAATGAAGACGCAGATCCAGTTAAGTTTTTTGTACCATTAGTTTTAAGCTGTTTGTCACCCTTTGATGTAGAATTCAAATTTTTATCCTAATTCAGGAAGGGAAAAAGAACAAGAAACCCATAAATTAAAGAGAGAATATCTAATTATTGTAAAAGGAAAAAAGTAACACAACAAAACAAAATATTTAAGAGTTTGGAAGTTCTACACACACCTTAATAATTGGCTGACAAACCTGACCATTACCAAGAAGACGTTGCGAGTGCCACCCCTGCATGGCACGAGCTGCTGCATCCCTTCGAGCCCTACCTGATCCGAGAGCTTGACTTCCTGGTGTCTGAAATAGCATTTATACAGGATGATTTGACTATACTACTGACAAAAAAATTCACATTCTTATGTAAGGATGAAAAAAAGAAAGGAAATCCAGAAGATCAACATTCATTTGCAATGATATAAGAAACAACCAAATGCCTAGATTATTTCTTGTTCTACCAGCCAGCAACAATACAGCTTGTGTATCCTGCCTCAAATAACTGAACCGCTAAGAGAGCACCTAGTCACAGCCAATGATCCCTCACCAGCAAAGTGCTGCAACAGTTCACCTTCCCATTTACCACCACACCACAATAAAAGTGCATAAAAGTTATCTTCTTATTTCTTATACCATAAATTTTATATCATGCAAGAACCTCATTCCTACAAAAAGCAATTTAGTCTCCTCCAAAATAAAATATCCTCATGGCAACCACATCGCACAGGTAGATGTTACAGTGAAATTACAAATAATTGAACAATAATTAACCTCCAAACTATAGATATACAAGCATATATGATAACACAATTTGCAATTGCTATTTGAGATTACCGGATTTTCTGCCCTGATTGACTCTGTCAAGGTAACATCAGAGAAAGGGAGCTCCCCATTACGCATTTTATGCTTTTCATATTCAAGTAATGCCTGCATGAAGTAATGGTTGTGAATTCTAAGAAGTGTGCATAAATGAAAATATATAAACACATAGTTATTAAAGGCACACGTAAGGCGCAACCCCCGCGCCTCGAAGACTAAAAGGCAGATGAACTTAACAAGGAATGTGCCTCCATACTATTTTTAATATTTGGGTTTCTTTTCTCCCTTTTCTTTAATTGTTTCTTCACCTATAGATGTCCAAGGTTGAGGATGACTATGCAAGTGGCCGTACCATGAACTCACGAAAGCCAAAGCAAATTTAAACAGTTATAAGAAAGAAAGAAGTCTATGTGGCTTTTGATTGGACATAAAAAGCCTATACAAAGGAAAGAAAACATTCTTGCAAGGGTTTTTCTAAATCACATAACTGGGCTTCTTCTAGATCTATCCCTCTCCATCTTTCCATAAATCATATATCTGCTGCCTCTTTGTCCTCCAAAAATCTCTGGCCCTCATCATGCTCTTTTTTTTCTTTTCTTGTTCCTATTGCTTTCCTTTCCTAGATGTCTTTCACATCTTACGTTAACATCTAATATATTTCTCTTGTCCAATACTGAATTATTGATGTATCACGATCATTATGCCAAGTTAACTCTTAATTACACCATGTCTCTTAGGATTAAGTTATATGGACCTGGTTTTGATAAAAAAAAGAACTCTTCATGAATAAGAAGTTATAAATTACATGCACGCAAGTCTTTTTGTAAATTTTATTTGCTTTTAAAATTTTAGTTCTGTTATACATATATATATATATTAATTTTGTGCCTCACCTACCTCAAGAACATGCATGCACCTTGCCCCTTTAACAACTATGGAAATATAGAATACCACAGATGCAATCAGAAATTAAAGAAAAACCTTCTCATAAAATATTCGGAATGTCCAAGAAACAGTAGTGCAGGTCCTGTTCAATAAAAAATATAATCAATAAATAATTATAAATCTTAATGAAAAAGGAAAAAATTATACACAAAAAAGCAATGGATTTGACCATCACACTCAAACAAGACATGGATATTGAGACTTGTCAATTCCTATTAGAGGAACCTATGCATAAGAATATTTTTTACCCTGTATGGAAAGCCAAAAAACTGAAACAATATGCATAACCATTAATAATCCAGTCAATTTTCGCCCCTTGAAACAACAACAAAATTAGTCCTCTTGCATCCATTAGACAAACCACAATATTTTCCATTTATGAACCCAATTGTAAGACGAGAATGCAATTTTTTCTTGTTAGTATAGATGTGTCCCAGTCTCATTCTTGTAATGTAAAATGACATTGTACTTTTATCCCTATGGCAATAAAATAATATTCATTTAAATAAAGTGTTTGTTTATTTGAATAATTACCCTGTTAAATGAGTTTATTATCAAGAGTTGATAATATGAGTGACAAATTCATTTAGTACATATGCTATAAAATGTTCGTAATCATTGGATTAATATTTCTATCTTCTAATCCTAAAAACTAGTCGATAGGATACATGTTAAATATCAACTAAGACCAGAGCTATCCTTACTTTGGGGGTCTGAATGATTCTCCAACTTGACGCCATAACTTGCATGAAGTCACCTGAAAATTGAAATTGGTCAAACAAAAGTTATCTCGTCATACCTTCCTGAAAGCAGCAGTGAGATGCATACTTTTTCAAAGGATTTATACATGATTTTGATAATACATCTAGCTACAATACCAACAGTAAAACATTAATAGAGTATTCAACAGAAAGCAATTGCAGAAAAACTTAGACCAACACCAAAAGAAAGTGAATAATATAATAGACCCAGAGTAAAAGGTCAATAGTAGTCAGCACACCTAGTTAGTTAAGGGAAAAGAAGGTGCTTTTTATTTGGTAGAGAAAAACAAGGATCTTACGTTTTTCTTACTTCCCCTTTCACAAAAGCATAATGTGCAATACTTATAGACAACTAAGAAAACTAGTTAACAATATTAGTTTAATCATGTTTGGCTTTAAATGTAAGAATGCATTTGAATTTTTAATAGATTACTAGACATATAACATGCTTGGATTTATACAGTAAATTATTAAAAGATCACTAGACTTTTCATATAACTTTTTATAGTGAGGAACGTACAGGGAGTAAAATATTTTGTTTTGTAAAATTGAGACAACTTGTTGGTATAACAAAAGTTCAACTGCACATATTTATCCTTTACAATTGAAAGGATGTGCTTCTTCCAATTTTTCAACTTGTTTAATGCAAAGCAAGCTTCTTTGCATATATATATATATATATAGGCATGACTCATCTGGAAATCAATTGATTAATTTCATTCCTTCAACACAAATTTATTTATTGATAATTTGATATATAACCCATGTTAGCTTGTCTGAATTTAAGACCAACCATCCACCACATGTAGATCAGAAAATGCAAATCCAAAGCCAAAGCTACAGTACAAGCACAGAAAAGATTGGGGAAAAAAAAAGAAAGAATAAGAAAAGAGGTTTACAGCACAAGCAAAGAAAAGATTAAATAAGAAGTAAGAAGGAAAGATTCAAATATATAGAGATAAGTTGTGCACACAAGAAAAAGGGGAAATTTAGGATTTTGATGTTAATTAAAATGTCAGGGAAATTTAGGATTTTGATGTTAATTAAAATGTCAGGGAATTTTAGGATTTTGATGTTAATTAAAATGTCTCATGAGTGATGGTACATCTGACAGTCAATAAAATAAAATTCTGTATCAACAGTGATCTTGTCATATTTGATTATTCGCAGGGCATTACAAACAAATGATGCCTAGTAAAAAAAGATAAAGGGTTATTTGAGGAGAAGAGAAAGTAAACCTGTTCATAGCCTCCCAGTTTGATCACTGATCTCCATAACCTATGTGAAAGAAAAAGCATGAAAAATAACATATATAGTTGGAATGCATACAGCATAACACTTCAGAAACAATGAATAAATAAATAATTACATACTTGAGCAAATTTAGTTCTTCTTTATAGAACTTTGGGGCCTTGTATTCTAAGTTATTCTCTCTATAAAACCTCTCAACCTCCTTGGCAAATGCTGCTTGCTCCTCTTCTGTTCCTGATTCATATCCCTCGGCTGAAAGAGGATCCAGATGGAATGACTTGGTTGGAGTGCTTGCAATTGTTTCATGCTCTTGAACAAACTTGGATTTTGGCACATCCTCGATGATCTCTCTATTTGGGGACAACTCCATTTTGGTCAAGGAACCTTTATCATCCTCCATTTTGTTATCAGAATCAATGTCAGCCTCCTTGTGAGTATCATTCTCAGACTTCAATTTGACTTCTTTATCTTCGTGGTCATCATGCCTTCCTCCATTAGTCGCAGTGGCTTGGATGTTACTACCATTAACTGCATGTTCTTCGACATTATCGCCGCCGGACTCAAGACTTTTAGCATCCTGAGGGGATAATTCTTGATGTGCTTCAACAACAGTGTCCTCTGTTGGTTTTTCAGCAGCAGAATCATCCTTGTCCTCTACTTTAACTTGCCCATTTTCAGTCGAGTTTTCAGAATGAGATAAAGTTGAGGTTTTTGAGTCCTTTTCGGCTAGAGTAGCATTCAAGTTGATATTAAGTGTTTCGTCCACATCTTTTTCTGCTTCTTTAGCATCTGCCATTTCTTTAAATTTAAATCTAATATTACTGCCTGTTATGTTGTGTTATGTTAAAATAAAAATTCCCAGAGATATCTAAAAACAAATCTTCGTTTGTTTGTTAGTTTGTTAAGAGAAGAAGCTAAAAACAGAACAAAAGGAGCAGCAAAGAAACACCCACAAAAATAAAATCAGCTGCTTGCAAAATTTGGAACAAAAAAATCTCAACAACATAATAAAAAAGAATAAATTACATGCGAAATTGAACAGAGCAAAAGAAAGGAGTGGCAGTAAAGAAGAATGATAAACAACATACCCTTTTAGCTGTAGAATAATGGTGTTAGACGAGAAACGGAAACTAACTGTCACCGCCAACACTTCAGCCAAACAGCAGCCGTCAACCACAACCCTTTACCACCCAAACAGCAGAGAACATGAAAAAAGAACACTTTTTTTGGGGTTGTGTTTTTTGTTATGGTGGGTCTTTGTGTGTTTTGTTGTGATGAAAAGGCGAGGGAGAGAGAGCAACGAAACTTGAGAGTTACAGTTTAGTGTTCGGCAGAGCTGCGGGAGAAGAAAAGAAGAGGAGACGGATTCAGTTCCGTCATCATCTATTTTGTTTTAGGCCAATGCCTATTTTCGCGGCTAAAGTGGCAAATCGGCCCCTGAACTATTTTCCAAGGTGCAATTAACCCCAAATCGACTTTTTTGGCTATTACACCCATAAAGATCCCAATTTTGGCAATTTAACCCAACTTTGGGAGAGTGAATTACACATCCTTCCTACAGCAAGTGGAGTATATTAAATACTAATAAAAATTATATCTTTCTTTTTCCTTTCTTTTTTAACATCTTTTTTTTTTTTTGACTGTCCTTTTGCAAGAAGCTACTTCCATCATGCACAGATTATTTTCCAGTCAACAACTGCAGAAACCTTTCAACAATGGCTACTTGAGTGTTTGGAAACTTTATCTAATGATTTAATGCAATGGCTAGCCATGATCTTATGGATGATTTGGAACCAGAGGAATAAACAGTTATGGGAAAAGAAGAACCTCTAGCTGGAAGCTGCAATGCAGATTGCTTTTCAATTTTTCCGAGAATGGTCTAAAGCTAGAATCATAAGAGGAACATTTCAAATTTCCTCTAAAAGGCAGCAACAAGCTTCCAGATGGCAGCGACCTCCATCCGGCTGGTTCAAGTGTAACGTTGATATTGCTGTTGCAGCTGATAAACTATCCTTTGGTATCGAGATTGTTATTCGCAGAGATTCTGGTGGTTGGTTTCAAGGTCAGACACAAGTTAGTCATGGTTTCCAATCTGTGGCTGAAGCAGAAGCTGTGGGGCTCCGAGAGGCTGTGCGTTAGTGTATTGATCTTGGACAGCAAAGAGTTAAAGTAGAGACAGATGCATTAGTGGTGGTTAACGCTTTTCAAATTCTGATTTTGGAGCAATTATCACAGATTGTATTTTTTATAGTACACAAGTCCCAGAGTTATCTTTCTCTTATATTCAAAGGCAAGCCAATACCACCCAGAGTTATCTGTGTACCAAAGTTAAACAACCCAATCACCACCACCACCCAATCACCACCATAAGCATCATCACCACCATCAACAGCCATTTGCCATCAAAATTAACACCATCAGTGCCACCAAATTTAACAACACCACCACCAACAAAATCAACAACAAAAAATACATAAAACCAATAACAATATTATATGAAATTAATAACAGTATCAACAATACAAAAAATAAAAATAAAATTACTAAATTAATAGTTGCAAAGCCCTTATAATTCAACAATTATAAATAACAATAATTTAGTCGTCAGTATCACTACCATCTAAA
>CATIWK010262641.1:0-10053 GCA_949634005.1 Mallotus japonicus
TACTATTTATTATTCCAAAATTATTCAAAACATGTTAATTAACAATAATTTCAATATAAATACAAAATCTACCCATAAATTTAAAAATTCACCTAATATTAAATATTATTCAAAAATTCACCAAAATTACTAAAAATTAGAAAAAAAAATTTATTTTCTCTTTTCCAAATCTAATTATTTAAATTAACTATACAAATTAACATAATTTTTAATACAAGGAATATATAATACATAATACATAAAAATTCATTTTATTTAACAAAAATACAATTTATACTCATAAATTAAATAAATTCAGAAAAATAAACTAAAAATATATATGAGTAGCTAATCACACATACAAAAACATTTCCAAAGGAATTAAGCAAGAATCAAACCATAACTAGCTTAAAAAAAATTAAAAACCGTAATAGGCATAAACAAAAACTAGAAGAAAACTCACTAACTGGACGTCCTAAGCTCGAAATGACTTGAGAATCGACTAGCCCGGACCGAGAGGAGTCGAACAAGTCCAAGATCGCAACCTGAAGCCACCAGATTCTTGCCGGAGTTACTGTAGCAGTGGGTTTAGTTTGACAGAGACAAGGGAAGAAAGAGCTTGCTGGCGACGGTGGGAGGTGGAAGGAAGAGAGAGCAGGCGATGGCGAGGCTTGGTGGAGCTTGGTTCGGTCTGGTTCGGTTTGCAGGTGAGCTTTCACGCGAAGAAGAAGGAAAAGAACGCAGCCCGTGGAGAAGATAAGAATTGAAATGACCTGATATATTACTAACACTAAAATACTCACTTTGGGACCAATTTTATTTATTTATTTATTTTTCTTTTGAACGAAAGCTTTGGGACCAATGCACTTTCACTTCTTTATCTAAAAAAAACTTGTCCCAGTAACTTTACTTCCCAATAACGACAAAACTAATGATAATAATAATAATAATAATAATAATAGTAATAATAATAATGGAAGAAACACTAACACGTGTATATATAAAAAAAATCATATATATATATATATATATATATACATACATGGGCATTCTATATATCATACATAGAACACATGTGAGTATATATATATGTATAGTACATAAAATACATATATATATATATACACTAAGCAATATGTATAAATACATATTTAAATAAATTCAAAACTAATAAAATTTAATAAAAAAAATGATGTTTAAAAAAATAGTTAATACTAAATATTTAAATCAATTAAATAAATAAATAATAATTTCAAATTTAATAACTTTATTAACACTATAAATCTCGAATTTAAATATTGAAATTTAAAAATAAAATTCAGGTCATCACATTGATGCTTGATAGCCCTCATGCTTACACAATATGTAAATTGCTGTCTCAGTCAAATTAATTGAGTTTATACATAAAAAGTGAGGCCAAGGCTGGTTGCACTAAGGGAATAAGAAACTGCTACGAAATTTTATTTACTTTAATTAGTAAATTTCTATATCATATAGGCAACTTAAATTTTGACAAGCTATATGAAGGGCAATTATCTGAGAACTACAAATGGAAAGAAAAGCATATACTGGTTACATTACATCAATCAAGCTGATGACCTTAAAATATCACACTTATGCAAGTTTTTATTGTCTTAATATTTGTTGCAGTTATGGTTCTCCATACTTGATTTTGTTATTGTTTACATGTAATTGTTGCAAAAAAAGCAGTAAAGCTTGCGTTAGACCATTGATATGAGACAAAAAAGAAAGAATATAGTAATGCAACTCTGTTGTTAGTTATTTCTAGTTTCATATGCAATTCAATATATATATAGATATATATTGAGAGAGAGAGAAAGAAAATGAACCATTTATTTATGAAAAACTAAAGACATCTTGATGAAAAGATAAGATAAATAAACTACAATTAATAAATACTAGTCATCAACCCGCGCTTTGCGCGGGAGAGTAAATATTTATATAATATTTTATTATAAATTATAAAATATAAAATAAATTTAAAAATAATATAATTATCTTTTAAAATAACATTAGAAATAATAAATTGATAGTGTTAATTATAGTTTGAATAAAAAATATACATTTTGTGCAAATGATTGTTGCATAATGTTAATTATATTCAAATAACTTTTAACATTTGAAGAAATTGAAGAGAATTTACATATATACCTTTTCACTCTCAAGCTCTTTCCGTAGTTGTTTCATTTCTAGCTTAAGTTCTTCAACTCTACGCCCATAGAACCCAAAATTGCAAAATAAACATCAGGCCCAACAACAATTAACAATATGGCATGATAAAACAGGGCAAGCAAACAATTATGGATATGTTATGAAATGTTTCAAACAGGTATTAAGTGGAATTGTTACTTTTCTTTCATTTGTGGAGGCTAGTTGCTCTTCAGCAACTTGAGATTTTAGCTAGCGAGCTTTATTATCAGAGATGACCACTTTTGTCTTGCTTCCTCCTGTTAAATACATAGAAAGCAGTAGAGAAATATTAAATCACATGGATAATGTGTGAAAAAATTGTGAAAATAATACTGATCGTACCAGTTTGGGCCTCAAAGTTTCCACTTGTAAGCACCATTTTTTTCTCCCTTTCCTGAATACAAGTTCAAAAAGTTTCGCATTTTCAAGCTTTTGATAAAACACAAGTATCAAATCCATATTGTTAGATTTTAGAATAATGCAAAGTCTTATCTACCTGAAGCTTAGTTATTTCCTCTTGCAGTTCTCTCTCATGTTGAGAGGCAGCATCAGATTGTCTTTTAATTTCCTCTTGGGCCTCGGAATGAACTCTCTGTATTCTTCTCTTCTATAAACTCGCTCTTCTTCTAACTGTGTCTCAAGTTCCATATATAAACGCCTTCTGACTATAAACAGACATTACCGTAATTAAGACCTCTTAACTATTATTTAGCAACTTTTGCAAACAACCTCATGCAAACTATTTGCAAAATCAAAGCATAATTCTACTCTGAAAATCAAGCTACACTAAACAAATGGAGACAACTAAGCATAACAGTGTCAGGTTGTTAATTTTTCCCATTTTTTCCAACTAAGCATAACAGGAAGAAAGCTAAAATTCTTGAAACTCTTAAACGATCATCTTCAAAGTTCAAATCACTTGAACTGTGCATTTCTTCCCTATAATCAACGTCAACTGATTGCAATTTATCTTTCTACTTCCATGGAACTTCCAAAAGTGTCAACTGCATATGCCACTTTGATGAAGGCTATGACACAACAGTTGTACCTAAAAGCTATTTTCTACTATATATTTTGTTGTCATATATTGTATGGAAATATTTACAAGATATGTAATATATGGCAAAGCTTAAATTAAGGAACCTTAGTCATAGCAGTAGTTAGTAGCTGTTGTCTTCTTTTATTATTTCTCTTTTATGTAACCTACCTATAAAAGGCTTTTATTGATGAATCTATGAATATAAGTTTTCCCTTATTTTTCATACTCTCTTCTTTGTCAAAAAGTCATCAGTGGTATCAGAGCTCTTCTTGTTCTTAGAGGGGCTATGTATAAGAGAGAAAACAAGTCAGCAAACTCACAAAAGAACCACAATTTAAAAATGGCAGCAAAAGATTTTTCAGCAACTGCACTTCCTATCTTCAATGGTGAAAGTTATCATCTTTGGGCTTTCAAAATGAAGACTTACCTAAGGGCTTTTGAGCTCTGGGAAGTAGTAGAAACAAGTAGAGATCCACCTTCACTGAGTGTTAATCCAACCTTAGCTCAGATCAAGCATCATAGCGAAGAGAGTGCAAAGAAATATAAAGCTCTTACCTGTATACAATCCGCTGTTTCTGATGTCATTTGTCTAAGAATTATGACTTATGATACATCCAAAGAGGCCTGGGATCTCTTCAAAAATGAGTTCTAAGGTAGTGATAGAACAAGACAAATGAATTTGTTGAACCTAAAGAGGGAATTTGAGATTCTCAAAATGAAAGAAACAGAGAATGTAAAGGAGTATGCTGACAAGTTGATAAAGGTTGTTAACCGGATTCGTTTACTTGGTGAGCAACTTCCAGATAGCAGAATTGTTGAGAAAGTTCTTGTGAGCTTGCCTGAGCGATTTGAATCAAAAATATCTTCTTTGGAGGATTCAAAGGATTTGTCGCAGATCACTCTTTCAGAGCTTGTAAATGCTCTTCAAGCCTTGGAGCAAAGACAATCTTTAAGGCAAGAAGAGACAGGTGAATCTGCATTTTGATCAAAAACTAAAGGCAAATCTCAGATCTTCAAAGATAGAAGGAAGTTAGGTGGTAATAAGCAAGACAAGAAAGATGCTGAAGGTAGCATGGATGGAGAAAGAAGAAAATTTCCTCCTTGCAGCCACTGTAAAAGGACAAATCACACTGAAAAGAGATGCTGGTTCAGACCAGGTGTTCAATGTAGATTATGCAAGAAGTTTGGTCACATTGATAAGGTGTGTAAAAACAAAGGCAACTCTCAAGGCCAGCAAGCACAAGTTGCAGAAGCTCATCAACGTCAGCCTCAGGAGGAGAAATTATTCATGGCTATCAGCAATGAAATACAAAGCACCAATGATGCTTGGCTAGTAGACAGTGCATGTACATACCATATGTGTTCAAATCCTACTTTGTTCAAGGAACTGGATACATCTTATGTGTCCAAGGTGGAAGTTGGGAATGGTCAACTGGTAGATGTAAAAGGAAGAGGTGATGTTCAAGTGGAAACTCCATCAGGTATCAAATTTATTTCAGATGTGTTGTTTGTACCTGAAATGAGTCAGAATTTACTTAATGTTGGCCAGATGCTTGAAAGGAATTATCCTTGCACTTTCAAAATATATTATGCACTATTTTAGATCAAAATGGTAGTGAACTATGCACAGTGAAAGTAAGAAATAGATTATTTCCTGTGAACTTGAAAAATGTTGATGTTCATGCATACACCACCATCGTGGATAACTCTGATTTGTGGCATAAAAGATTTGGCCACTTCAGATTCCTTCTTTGAAGTATATGCATGACAAGCATTTGGTAGGTGATATTCCTGTAATTTATGATTGTGATGGAGTATGTAAAGCATGTCAACTTTGAAAACAAACCAGAAAGCCATTTCCTACAATCAAGCTTGGAGAGCTGTTGAAAAATTACAGCTTATTCACACCGACATTTATGGTCCTATGACTATTACTATAATGAGTGGTAATAGATACTTCCTCTTATTCATTGATGACTTCTCTAGAATGTGCTGGGTTTATTTTCTTGAGAAAAAGTCAGAGGTTGCTGCAACATTTCAAAGATTCAAAGCCTGGGTTGAGAAACAAAGTGGTTGCCAAATCAGGACAATCAGGTTTGATAATGGTACTGAATATACCTCTTAAGAGTTTAATAAGTTATGTACTACAGCTGGTATTCATCATCAACTTATAATTCCTTACACTCCTCAACAAAATGGAGTGAGTGAAAGGAAAAATAGAACAGTTATGGAGATGGCCAGGTGTCTTTTGTTTGAAAAAAATATGTAGAAAAAGTTTTGGGCAGAAGCTGTACACACATCTGTATACCTGTTGAACAGACTTCCTACAAGAGCTTTAAATAAAAAAACTCCATATGAAGCTTGGTTTGGAGTTAAGCCTTCAGTTGATCCTCTCAGAATCTTTGGTTCATTATGCTATGTATATGTTCCAAATGTTAAAAGAAAGAAATTGGATCAAAGATCTCTTGAAGGTGTGTTTCTTAGCTACAACAGTAATAACAAAGGCTATGGAGTGTTTGATGTGCAGACACAAAAGGTTATTGTTATAAGAGATGTCAAATTTGATGAGGCTAAAGGTTGGAATTGGGAAAAAGGCATGGAAGAGACTTGTAGCAAAAATTCAAATCAAGCAAATGTTCCTCAAGAGTAAGAAGCAACTATTTCAGAGGAAGAGTCAAGTGATGTTTCAGATTCTGACTCTGAAAGTGCTATAAAAGGAACAAGATCACTTTCAGATGTGTATGCAAGAAGTAATGTTATCTTGACTAAACCTTCATGTTTTAAGGAAGCAGCTAGTTCACAAGACTGGTTTTATGCAATGAAAGAAGAACTGATGATGATTGAGAAGAATAATACTTGGCAACTAGTTGATAGACCAAGCAGCAGAAATGTGATTGGAGTTAAATGGGTTTTTCAGACAAAATGTAATTCAGATGGTACTATCAATAAACTCAAAGTGAGGCTAGTTGTTAAAGGTTTTTCGCAACAATATGGAATCGACTTCTCAGATACTTTTGCACCTATTGCAAGAATGGATACCGTAAGGCTTCTCATTGCTCTTACTGCTCAAAAAGGCTGGAAACTCTTTCAGCTTGATGTCAAGTCTGCCTTTCTCAATGGTCAGCTTGAGGAGGAGATATATATTGAGCAACCATAAGGTTTTCAAGTTAAAGACATGGAGGATAAAGTTTATCTATTGAATAAGGCTTTGTATGGCCTGAAACAGGCTCCAAGAGCCTGGTATAACAAAATTGATGAACACCTAATCAATATGGGATTCAGCAGAAGCAAGAGTGAGACTACTCTTTATGTTCAAAGTGTTGAAGCTAAAGTTGAGAGAGAGAGAAAGCGGAGAGAGTTGAAGGCTAAGCGTCAGCGAGTCTCCACTTAGCTCGGGCGATTACAGCAGAAGTAGGACCATATGCGACGTATGCAGCGAGAGTGGAGGTCATTGATGATGTGGATGTAGACTGGCTTCCCCCTCGATGGATCGTCTACATCTGGTGCCCAACAGAACGATTCAGACGATGATGATTCTCCTCCCTCTACTCCAATAGCTCCGTGATTTTACATACACGATCGTGTATTTTTATATTTATTTTTCATGTATATATATTGATGTACATTAACATTTTGGTGTTAGTATTAATATATATTTTTACTATTTTTGTAATTATGTTTTTTATTTAATAACTATTAAAAAAAATAATTTCAAAAATCAAATAAATTATTATTAGTAATATATATTTTTCAATTTACTTAAAAAATAGTTTCAACAATTAGCGACGGATTATCCATTTTTAATCCGTTACATATTAACGACAGGTAGCAGAAGTTATAAGATAAAAAAGTAGCGATGAATTGTTTTCTGTCTTTACATTAATCCGTTGTTAAATTTTGCAACGAATAATAAATTTCATTGCAAAAGTAATTAGCAACCATAATTTTAACTACCGACTTTATCAATCGTTGATTCTATTTACCGATGGATTAGCGACATTTTTGTAGTGCATGTGAAGAAAGTTCTTTTTGTGATTAAGAAAATTATTAGGTTTTGCTTAAGTTTCATTAGTCGGCTATGTTAACCGATGAAAAATGCTTCATGATGAAGTAAGGAATAGAAGCACTACAAATAGAGGCATGACCTCATTTGTAGAAATATGGTTGTGTGAGTCTGTGGATATTGCATAGAGAGGTGCAAGAGAGTGTAGTTGTAATGTAAGTGTGTATATGGGGACGTGGTCTTGAGAGCTAGTGAGTGTATTTATGAGAAGTATTTTATGAGGCGGTGGTGTGTGTTGGTAAAATTAATAATTTGTAATATTGAACTTTTTGAAGTTATAATATTTAAGTGTTCTAAAATATTCCATGTGCTAGTTAATATTGTTGTTATTTTATTATTGTTATTCAAATTGACAAGTGGTATCATAGCTATATTCAGATTTTACAAGTGGTATCAAAGCCCAATCGATCGGGTGTTCTAGTTTTCGATAGTTGACATACAAAAGTAGTTGTACGATAGAGATTTTGCACATGCACAATTTGGAACTATGGAGTGTATTGGTTTAGAACCACACTTTGTGAATTGCGAGGCGCTAAAATACAAGTCATGATGGTAGAATCAATTAATATTGGAGTTATCAAGATGTTGAATAATAATAATTATTATAGCATGTGGAAGACCAGCATATTGTCGTACTTGCAAGGTTAGGATCTCTAGGAGATCATTACTAGGAACAAGACTACACTACCACTATTTGATGATGCTGGAAATCTAAAAAATGGAGGATTAGAGCTGGAAAAGCTATGTTTACCATCAAAATGACCATTAGAAAGGAGATGATAGAGCACATCAAATAAGCTACCACACCGAAGGAAACTTGGGATTCTCTTACTTTACAGTTTGTAAAGAAGAACAACACTAGATTGCAGTTGCTGGAGAATGAACTAATGTTTATCTCATAAAAAGATATGACAATTAGTTAGTATTTCATAATGGTGAAATCGTTATGTAAAGAAATTATTGAGTTGGATGAGGCATCCAAAATAATCAGCGGCAGAATGTAGAGAATCATTATATATATAGACTATAACCCAAGTATCATGACTTTATTGGAAAGTCAAGAAACTCTAGCAAGGCAAATGACTAAAGTATTTGTGAACAGTGAAGAGGTGGCGCTCTTTGCCAAAAGGAAGAAATCTCGTGGTCAAAATAGATGGAAAACACAAGGAAATTACTAATTAGGGGAGCTCAACAGGAACAATAAGACAAACATGATTTTAAAAAATTTAGACATTAAAATGGTGAGTGCTTCAACTGTGGCAGAAGAGGACTGTACACTATAGACTGCTGGTTAAAGAAGAAGCAAGTTCAGAGTAATACAGCAACATCAAACAACCACCATCAAGATAACTCAGAATGGGATGCTGAAGCATTAATATTTATGGAGACAAAACAAGTCAAAGATTTTTCTAGTCCAAAAATCATAAAGGTTTCAAGTCTCATGCTACCACAATAGAGAAAGAAGAGGATCACGCCTCTAGTGCTTCCAGTTCTCGGCAAATTAATTATGAGAAAGATAGGATTTTTTATTTTGGATGTTCCAATCACATGACAGGCAAGTAAACTCTATAATGTTTCAGAGTTTGAAGACAAGCAAGTTATAGTAACTGCAAATAACTCGTGATTGCCAATCATTTATGTTGGTAACATAGTGATCAATGCTTGTTTGAGTCAAAAACAAGTGTAACTGGATGATGTCTATGGAGTATTGGAATGGAGAAAAATCTTCTGTGAGTTTCAGATTTGACTGCTTATGGTAATTTTATAGTGTTTGCCCTAAAGATGTTAAGTTATGTAAACACATCGAAATAGTTGGCAAACCTATACTAGAGGGACAAAAGGTGGATTCTATGTATGTCTTATCAGTAGAGGATGCTTATATAGAAAAGGCAAGAAGTAGTGAAATAATTAACTTGTGACATGCACGATTAGAACGTGTCAATTATCATAAACTGAAGATAATGATGAGCAAGTCCTCATCAAGAGGGCTACCTAATCTTAATGTTCGTACTTATGTAGTCTGTGCAAGATATCAATAGGGAAAGGCACATCAATTACCATTTGAGGAGCCATCATTCAGAGCTAAAAGCTCGCTAGAATTGATTCATTCATATGTGCTCGAGAAGGTGAAGCAGTCATTAGTCAATGGTATGCACTATACAGTGACATTCATTGATGATTATTCGGGTAAATTCTATGAACGGTACCAAAACTTTGCACTCGATTACAAAATGGTACCATTACTTCAATTTGCATCTTTTTGGTACCAAAACATCAATTTTAGTTGCACCGGGAAGTCCCAAAAATACAATCAGACCAAACTTGATGACGTGGCAACCGGAGATGCCCCGTCAGCAGCCACATTGTATGACACGTCAAGTGAAAAAAAAACAAAAAAAAAATTAAGTTAAAGATGATGCTTGTTCAGAATTGGATTATTTCATAATTCTCTCAACTGGTCCGAAAAGCAAAACATCAAACAAGTTGTAATAGTTTGCCGATGTGGTATACGATGTGGCTGCTGACGGGGCATTTCTGGTTGTCATATCATCAAATTTGGCCTGATTGTTTTTTTGGGACTTCCCGGTACAACTAAAATCGATGTTTTGGTTCCAAAAAAATACAAATTGAAGTAATGGTACCATTTGTAATCGAGTGCAAAGTTTTGGTACCACCCAAAGAATTTACCCATGATTATTCAAGGTATGTTTAGGTTTATTTCATAAAAGAAAAATTTGAAACTCGAGTAGCAGATGGTTGA
>CATIWK010262723.1:0-14171 GCA_949634005.1 Mallotus japonicus
TTTACATCAGTATATATAGACAAAGAGATAAGTATAAAAGATACAAACAAGTGAGAACTGATCTGTTACAAATGAAGATAAGGTAAGTAATCAGTTGCAAGAGATGAGTTGAAGATAACATCTGAGTATATCTCTTAACAAATCCAACCTTGTTATTTATAATGCATATTGCAGGTTGCATGACATTGCATTAAAATCGTCCATTTTTTACTCTCAGATTGCAGCCTCTCATATTTATTTTTCTCGAGATTTGGAGGAAACTTCTTCTGCTGTACTAATTTTCGTCCCACTACATTAATTCGTTTGTTTGATTTGAAATTTCAATGATAAGTCACAACTTGAAGAGCTTAATTCGCAGTGAAGGGAAGGTGTTGGGGCTAGAGGTAATAAGGAGAGTGGGTCAGTCTCTAAATTGTTGCAGGCTGAGATACCTTCAAGCAGACGTGGACGAGGTAATAAGCTTGCTTCGGCTATTATCAACCCGAGAAGTAGGGGTTATTTACCAAAATAGGGTAAAAAATTTTTTTTTTTCCCAAATTAGGGTATTTTAAAAAATAATTCCCTTTTTTGGGTATTTTTTGAAACTATTTCCCATTTTAGGGTACTTTCAGCTGAGTTGGAGGAGAGAGAAATTTTTTTAAAAATTTCGTGTGCCATACCGCCACTGCCAGTGGCGGTATGGCCATAATAATAATTTTTTTTTTTACTTTTGGCCATACCGCCACTGTCAGTGGCGGTATGGCCATAATAAAAAATTTTTTTTTACTTTTGGCCATACCGCCACTAGCAGTGGCGGTATGGCCAAATTTTTTTCAAAATTTTTTTTAACATTTTTTTTAATTTGTTTTTAATTTTATTTTATTATTATTATTATTATTATTATTATTATTATTATTATTATTAATTTTAACATTATTATTATAACGTTTTTTTTATTTTTTTTATTTTTTGTTTTTTATTTTTTTATTATTATTATTATTAATTTTAACATTATTATTATAATGTTTTATTTATTATTATTATTATTATTATTATTATTATTATTATTATTATTATTAATTTTAACATTATTATTATAATATTTTTTTTATTTTTTGTTTTTTATTTTATTATTATTACTATTAATAATAATAATAATAATAATAAAACAAAAAAACTTTATAATAATAATGTTAAAATTAATAATAATAATAATAATAATAAACATTATAATAATAATATTAAAATTAATAATAATAATAATAATAATAAACAAAAAATAAAAAAAATTATAATAATAATGTTAAAATTAATAATAATAATAATAAAATAAATTAAAAAAATTTAAAAAAAAACGTCAAAAAAAAATTTGAAAAGTGGCCATACCGCCACTGACAGGGGCGGTATGGCCCACGAAATTTTCAAAAAAATTTCTCTCCCCTCTACCTCAATTGAAAGTACCCTAAATTGGGAAATAGTTTCAAAAAATACCCAAAAAGAGGAATTACTTTTAAAAGTACCCTAATTTGGGGAAAAAAAAAATTTATCCTACTTTGGTAAATAACCCAAATAAAAGTGTAGGGGGGAAATCCCGAAAAAATAAAAGTGCAGGGGGCAAAAAATGGTTTAATCCTATCTGAAAATACAGACATGTATATTCACAAAAGCACCAACGACATTACATTAATGTTTTTTTTTTTTTTTGAGGCATACATTAATGTTTTTTAAGATTATTGATTTGTACAGGTGTTTTAATATTCATATAATTACAACATACGTATCACTTGCTGCAGCAACATGAAGTCCAAGTTTACAGTGACACCATCAATATTAATACATAGTATTGTTTAATTAATAGAAGGCTTAGATGAACTGATTAAGGTACTCATCCACTGTGGTATATTTGACATCAGGGTAGAGCTCTGAAGCTTCTACTCCAAATGATGGTTTGATCTCGAAGTTGGTATGATCTCCCTTCACATATGCATAGTAACTGAATGCTAACATCTCATTTTCTGGGGGTGAATCTTCTGCAAAAATATAAAGAAGAATTACCAGAAAAGTAAGGTAGCTATTGGCATGTTGCTATAAACAAATTCAAAGCCATTATTGTGAGAGCTAAGGAGTTCTATAGCCTCAAGTGTGTCCAACAACAGAACAGACCTTTGATTTTATTGAGGAGTTGGTCCTCTGGAACGTAGACCCTTTCAAGGGTTTTGCCTATCTTCTTCTCCCAGAGAGACACGAGATCATTGAAGGAATAGATATTGCCAGGAGGTCTAATGTAGAGGACTTTGTTCAGGGTCCTTGGATCATCCACAGCTTTGATGGTATAAGTGCCAATATCATCTTCCTTGTTAAAAACCGCTGTTGACGAGAAAATATTTAAAGCTTCAACATTGGCAGCTATATACAAAAGATTCCAACCGATTCTTATCATATGAATTAGTAGCTAAAGACAATTAAGGAAAAACTAATTTGACCTATACATGACACAATGATTAAATATAATATACATGACACAAGTTAATAAACACAATTTTTTAGTTTGGTTTCAAATTTTTAATTTTTTTTAATTACTCAATTTTATTTTATATTTCATAAGAAAACATTTTAATATTTTTAGCTAAATTTGATGATGCATCAACCGTGATATGTTATCACTTATGAGTTCAGATAGAGGGTCAAGGGAAAGCCAAAATTAATGTAAATATGTACAATTACATTTTAGTTTATTAGCTTCTTTAAAAAATTACTTGTTTATAAAATTATTTTAAGTTTTGGTTAATATTAATCCCTCTATTGAAAATTTTTTAGCTCTAATTAACCCCTGGTCATACATCAAAAGAATCTTAATTAGTATGATCAGTAGCTGAGCCAAAAATTTAGATGAGAACAGGGGCAAAATGTGTTGACGTGAGCTGTCAAACTAGAGGAAAAATCTTTAATGTAAATCTCTCGACTAATAATCCCTTGATTCAGGGTCAACCACTATCATAGCCATAATGTACGAATATCCAAAAATAGAATAGAGCTTGTATATATATGTGTACTCACTCTCTGTAAACGATATACAAGAAAATAAAAATTCTTCTTCTACAAAAGTTGTCATGGTATCAGAGCATACCGGTCCTTGACATACCTACCTATCTTTCTTCCAATAACCATGTCAGATTCAGAAACCTCAGATCCATCTAGGGAACAGCAATCCAACTTTATCTTTACCGAATTGACCACCAAAATGACTGAAATCTTGAACAAACAGACCCCAACTACAGAAACTTCCGCTGCTCAGATTGGCATTAAGTTGGATGGCACCAACTATGCTCTTTGGTCCCAAGTTGTTGAGATGTACATCTCAGGCAAAGACAAATTGGGATATATTAATGGCGATCTTCCTCCACCTTCACAGACTGATCCAACCTTTCGGAAATGGCGCACAGACAATGCCATTGTCAAAGGCTGGTTGATTAATTCCATGGACGTATCTTTAATCGGTAACTTTATCCGATTTCCTACAGCAAAGATGGTGTGGGATTCTATTGCTACTACTTACTTTGATGGCAGTGATACTTCTCAAGTATATGATCTCCGACGTCGTGTAACCCGTTTGCGACAATCTGGAGGTTCTCTTGAAAAATATTATAATGATCTCCAAGGTTTGTGGCGTGAGATTGATTTCCGGCGTCCAAATCCAATGGGATGTGCTGCAGATATTCAGCGTTATAATAATCTTCTTCAAGAAGAGAGAGTGTATATTTTTCTAGATGGCCTTGATGACCGACTTGATAAGATCCGAGCTGATGTACTACAAACACAACCTTTTCCTACCGTGGAACAGGCGTACGCACAGGTTCGCCGGGAAGCTATTCGACAAATGGTCATGATCACTGGTAACAATAATGAAACTCCAGGGGCTGTTCTAGCCTCCAAGAGCATTAAATCTGGTGAACTCACATCATCATCTACAGGCTCTCTTTCTTTAAGCAATGGAAAATCTAGTATGTTCTCCAAATCACGGACCCCTTCTGATGGAACTAAGTGTTCTCATTGTGGTAATTTAAAACATACTCGCGAGAATTGCTTCAAACTGCATGGCTATCCAGATTGGTGGCATGAACTCCAGGCTCGAAAACGTCATGACAAGGCCGAAACTCAGGGTAAGGCTGCGGTGGTTACAGTAGAACCCCAACTCTCCTTCACACCACTTGTTGAATCATCACAAGGAGATATACTTCTCTCAGATTCAGGTAACAATCTTCCTCATCAAGGTGTTGATAACAGTACTTGGATACTTGACTCAGGGGCCACCGATCACATGACCTATGATGCCACTGATTTTTCAACATCTTCACCGCCAAGACGTACTACAATTGCCAATGCTAATGGGGCCACATCTGCTGTCACAGGAGCAGGCACTGTGATTTTGTCACCTACAATATCATTATACAATACTTTACTCGTTCCTTCTCTCTCCCATAAATTACTATCTGTTAGCCAAATGTCCACTGATTTAAACTGTGTTGCACTCATCTATCCTACTTTTTTCCTTCTTCAGGATATTCTCACCAAGGAGATAATTGGGCGTGGTACTAGGAGGGGGGGGCTCTACTACATAGATGATATCAGTATGGGTCAAGCACATCATGTCCGTCATCCAAGTAACACCAAAGAACAGCAGGTTTGGTTGTGGCATCGCCGATTGGGACACCCATCCTTTGGTTACATGAAGCATTTATTTCCTGATTTATTTGAAAAAATTCAGCCTTGTAATTTTCAATGTGACAGTTGCATTCTAGCCAAGAGTCATAGAACTATCTATCCTTTAAGTATGAATAAAAGTAAAGTTCCATTTTCTTTAATCCATTCTGATGTGTGGGGACCTTCCCCGGTAACTACAATATCGGGTTTTCGCTGGTTTGTAATTTTTGTTGATGATTGTACACGCATGACATGGCTATATCTACTGAAACATAAAGATGAAGTGCTAACCGTATTTCGAGCCTTCCATGTAATGATTCAGACTCAATTCTCAGCTAAAATTCAGGTTCTCAGGACTGATAATGGTGGGGAATATATGAATCAACAGTTCCGGGAGTACTTTAATCTTCATGGATTACTTCATGAGACCTCATGTCCTCAGACCCCTCAGCAAAATGGCATTGCTGAAAGAAAGAATCGGCACATACTCGAAACAGCTCGTGCTCTATTACTTGGAGCAAATGTACCTAACCGACATTGGGCTGATGCTGTTGCTACTGCTATACATCTCCTCAACCGAATGCCATCTCGAGTCTTAAATTTTAAGACACCATTACAAGCTCTTTCCTCACATGTTTCTCTGCCATCCGTGTTGACGATTCCTCCTCGCATCTTTGGTTGTGTAGCATTTGTACATCTGCATAAAAATCAACGCACGAAACTTGATCCATGTGCTGTTCGATGTTTATTCTTGGGTTATGCCTTACACCAAAAAGGATACAGATGTTATGATCCAGCCACCAAGCGCACCTATGTTACCATGGATGTCACTTTTTTAGAATATGAAAATTTCTACTCTCCTTCCGCATCCAATTCTTCTCTTCAGGGGGAGATTCAGAGTGAAGAACAGAATTGGTTTCTACCTGCTTCTATAGAATTTGTTGCAGAACCAGTGGTCAATGAGGTACCCTCTCCAACTGATATAGCTTCAAGAGAGACATCTACAATGGCACTTCCAATTGAAATAGAGACCTCAACCCCCTCAGTACCTGAAGACCCGTCTCCTGAGAATATTCATGAGGTAAATTCTCCTACTCCACCTTCAAACTCTAATGACATGAATACTTCTGCTGGTTACACTTTACCTTTCAGGCATAATCGTGGCAAACCACCAAATAGATATTCCCCAGATATTGAGGATCGAAGGTCAAAGTATCCAATTGCTAATTATGTCTCAACAAAAAGGCTCTCTAGGCCCCTCAAAACTTTTGTGCAAGAGCTGTCCTTGAATCATGTTCCTACTAGTGTTCAAGAGGCTTTGACAAACCTGAAATGGACTCAAGCCATAAATGAAGAAATGAAGGCACTGGTGAAAAGCAAAACATGGACTCTTGTTACCTTGCCTGAAGGGAAAAGAACAGTAGGATGTAAATGGGTATTTTCTATCAAATACAAGGTGGATGGGTCGATTGAGAGATACAAAGCGAGGTTAGTCGCAAAAGGTTATACACAAACATATGGTGTAGATTACTAAGAGACCTTCGCACCAGTAGCTAAATTGAATACGGTAAGAGTTCTAATATCTCTTGCAGCAAACCTTGATTGGCCATTACATCAGCTCGATGTAAAAAACGCCTTCCTCCATGGTGATCTTGAAGAGGAAGTGTACATGGACATCCCGCCCGGTTATACATCGAATTCCAAAAATAAAGTTGTGTGTAAACTCCAACGAGCATTGTACGGACTGAAACAATCTCCACGAGCATGGTTTGGGCGGTTTAGTTTAGCAATGAAAAAATATGGCTTTCAACAAAGCAATTCAGACCATACACTATTTCTAAAGCACCAACGAGGAAAGGTTACAGCCTTGATAATCTATGTAGATGACATAATTATCACAGGAAATGATTCGGAAGAGATAGCAACACTTCAAAAGCAATTGGCAACTGAGTTTGAGATGAAGAATTTAGGGGGGCTCAAATATTTTCTAGGAATTGAAGTTGCTAGATCAAGGCAAGGTATATTTCTATCTCAACGGAAATATACCTTGGATTTACTATCCGAAGTGGGGCTGTTAGAGTGCAAACCGGCGGAGACACCAATTATTCAAAACCATAAACTTGGAGAATATCCAGACCAAGTACCTACTGATAAAGGAAAATACCAAAGGCTGGTTGGTAAACTTATTTATCTCTCACATACTCGTCCGGATATCGCTTATGCTGTTAGCGTAGTGAGTCAATTCATGCATTGCCCGAGTGAAAATCATATGGATGCTGTAATTCGAATTCTTCGATACTTGAAGTCCTCACCTGGAAAAGGACTTATGTTTTCAAAGAATAATCACCTGAAGATTGAAGGCTACACAGATGCAGATTGGGCAGGGAATATCACGGATAGAAAATCCACCTCAGGGTACTTTACATTTGTTGGTGGCAATCTTGTCACATGGAGAAGCAAAAAATAAAAGGTTGTGGCATTATCAAGTGCAGAAGCTGAGTTTCGGGGAATGGCTAAAGGTCTTTGTGAGCTCCTCTGGCTTAGAAGGTTAATGACTGAATTTGGTTTCTCCCCAACCTCTGAGATGGATCTGATTTGTGACAACAAGGCGGCCATAGATATCTCTCATAATCCTGTCCAACATGATCGGACAAAACATGTGGAGGTAGACCGACATTTCATCAAACAAAATCTCGAAGATAAGATCATTCGATTTCCTTTTGTTAAATCCGAAGACCAGTTGGCAGATATACTTACAAAGGCTGTGTCAAGCAAAAACTTCTACAGCTCACTTGACAAGTTGGGCATCCAAGATCTGTACGCACCAACGTGAGGGGGAGTGTTGACGTGAGCTGTCAAACTAGAGGAAAAATCTTTAATGTAAATCTCTCGACTAATAATCCCTTGATTCAGGGTCAACCACTATCATAGCCATAATGTACGTATATCCAAAAATAGAATAGAGCTTGTATATATATGTGTACTCACTCTCTGTAAACGATATACAAGAAAATAAAAATTCTTCTTCTACAAAAGTTGTCAAAATGAACTCTACCTTTTGGATTTCCATCACCAAGGATTATGGCTTTATCTCTGGGAGGAGCTGTGGCTCCAAGTTGGCTAAGAATGGGAAGAAACCAGCCAGCAAAAAAGTTGCATGAGACATAAGTGTATGGAATTCCTGCAGCCTGAATTGCTCGGCGTATATTAGCCTTCACTGCAAATATTGATTTTACTGGTTCAACAGCGTGGACACGATCCGCATCGCTCCCAAACTCTGAAGGAAAAAATCTCTGCATCATATATATGCAGTATCTGGTTAATTTATAGTTTATGATATGGATAATGATGGCAGCCACGTCGCGACGTCCATTATAATTATTATAGTTCATATATTTATTATTATTATTATTTTTTTTTTATAAATTAGGGAGATCATATGACCTTAGTATCAATGGACTGCACAACAGGGGCAACTCTCATCTTTTAAATTGACGATGGCAGAAATTAAATCCTGCACCTCAGAATGCCTTTGAAGAGAAATTACCACTTGTCTACTCCCTCGCTAGTATTATAGTTCATATTATTGATTTCACTAGCTGCCTCCATTTTTTGAAAAAATTATATTTTTACTCTTATTTGCTTTATAATATATGGAAAATTATATAATAGTATATAAATACTAATTTTATTTGGACAACTAATTAAATTGTAAATATTGTTAATATAAATTCTTATTAAAAAAACCTAGCTTCATTTTCGCTCAACTTTCTCTTTTTTTTTTTAGTCACTCATCTTCCCTAAGGAGGGATGATTTTTGGTCATTCTTGACCTGAAGAAATCACCCCTCTACACATCTTTTTATCAATTTATTTCTTAAAGAAGTGGTTATTTTACAAAAATTTGAATTTTATTTTATTTTTCGTGATTTCGTTGTCATATTGCGGCATTTGGTTTTTTGTCGTCTTACTACGATATTTTATTTTCTGTCGTCTTATTGCGGCATTTTATTTTTGTGTGGGCAATTCAAATAGGCCAAACATATTCTATCAGACAGACACAACAAATCAAATTATGGTCGTCAGTATGTTGCAGAACTGAAGTCATATGTATTCTAGATACTATAGTATTATCAAATTTGTAGGGTTTGAGCCAATTTATTATGTTATTAACCTGGATGTTGTTTTATCCTCTATGATTTTTAGCGAATTTGCATCTATGTTTCTATCGATGTTTTGCTACTTTGAATCAATAAAATTATTTTTCTTTTCAAAAAAAATAAATTGATAAATATTTAAAACTTAGAAGGAAATAATTAAACCAGTAGTGTCATGATTTGAAGACCCATATTTTATAATTAATTATTTATTTATTTTGTAATTATTAAAATAACTTAGAAATATTATGATAAACTTTGTTGCTAGCTACACCAACCATTATTCTTATAATATAATATATATATATATATATATAACACTACATTAATAACTTTGTTTTTTATACAGTAAAAGTACCTAGAACTTGTTTTTTTTGAACAATATTTAGTTGTTAGTAGAGACGGGAACATGTAAGATGTGAAAGGTCCTTTTTTAGTTTTGTTTAACTGTGTATAATTATTAGTTGTTATTGAGGAGGAAAACATATTATATCCGAGAGGCCAGAAGAATAATTCTCTTGGATGGTAAAGAGAGGAGGCCAGAAGAATAATTCTCTTAGATGGTAAGGAGATGTGTCAAGTTCGAGACCTCTCACTCAGTGTGACAGGTATCACACCACCCCACCCATCCTGATGGGGCTCAAAACTTAGTCTTTGTGATATAAGATATACTGATAATAAAAATGGACTGTGTTATTAATTATGTACCTTAACATTTCCAGCTTCTTTAATGGCAGCAATTATCTTGTGTTGATCAGCTAACTGAGCATGACCAATTGCAGAGATTACCACGTCTGCTTGCTTTACTGCCCTAACCAAGCTCTCCTCATCATTTACATCTCCCTGCCAAAACCAATTGAAGAAGAAGAAGAACACACTTAAGGTCCAAATAGAATTGTTACATTCAACAATTTAGAGGTACGTACAGTTACAAGGTGGACGCCGAGACTCTTGAAGATATCAATGGTTTTGGATTTAGCAGGAGCAGAAAGAGTGGACTCTCTCACGAGAACACAAGTAGGGTGACCGGCTTTTGCGCTAGCTTCCACGATGAACTTTCCCATGCACCCTGTGCCTCCAATGACCAGAATCCTGCTCTTAGTTGTGGCAGCCATAGCTGAAACTTGCTATTGCCTATTGCAGTAAGAGATTCGACGTTGACGGAAATATTAACGATATAGCCGTTATATAGTATGATAATAGTTATATTTGAAGAGTCATCACAATAAAGTAGTTACTCTTGAAGTAGGAATATTGTTAGAAAAATATTTGAAGTAGAAATTATAGAGTTATTCTACAATATAAACATGTGTATCTATATAAATGCAATTAGAGTCGTTAGATAACTACTAATTTAATTATAACCATTTATATTTTTTATTGGTACTGGTATACAAAAATGATCAATAATTATAATTAAATAAAAATAAATCCAACGACTCTAATTTTATTTGTATAAATACAAATGTTTGCACCATAGTAAGAACCGAAATTATAACAACAACAAAAATAATAATACAGTTACTCTTGAAGTAGGAATATTGTTAGAAAAATATTTGCAGTAGGAATTACGACAATAACAACAAATTAATTAATACAAGTAGGCACAACAACAAATTAATAAAAGAAAAACAATAAGAAAATTTTTCTATAATTATATGGTTAAAATAAAATAAAAGATATAGGATAGGAACGGATCGGTTTCGCAATAATATGCTGTTGCTTATCAACTAAAGGGTGTGTGTTGTGTCGGTAACGAGTGGAATAAAAAATGTAAACTAAAAATTAAAAAACAGGGAAAGGAGAAAGGCCAAATACATACTTTCACCCCTGAACTTTATCCATTTATTCTTTGACACTCTTTAACTATCAATTTAATCTATTACATCTTTTAATTTTTATTATAGACTTATTTCAGCATTAGGTGCCAGAGTGGACAAGTGCATGTTTCCAATCTTTGTCAAGCGCGTTGAAGTGTTAAAATCATATCGATATGTATATAAAAAGCAAAAAATATACATAAAAATTAAAATAAATTTTGAATGACTAAAATCAAAGACGTTTGAAACTTTTGTTTCAACAATACCATCTTCAACCTTTAGCTTTCTTCAAATATCATTATTTCAAAATCGTATAATCTATAGTTCTAAGAACACATCCATTACATTTTAAACAAAAACCCGTTTCATTCTAAGTACAAATTCACTGCATGTGCCAATGAATAAAATTAATTTAAAAATTAACTATTTTCATAATCAAATTAAAAAAAAATTAAAAATCAATAATACAAATTAAGAATCAGAGAAATAAAGTATATCACCAAATTAGCAGCATCATCAAATACTTAATCTATCTCCAGTTTTCTTTAAAGCTCGATATTCCATTTTTTTTCCAACTATCACCACTATATATAGACAACATTGTATATGAGTTTTTTGCCCAACTGTCGCTACTATATATATGCACCATCATGAATTACTTTCCTAGCCAAATAAATCAACTCATGCATAGCAGCTGATTTGAATCCATAATTTAAAAACAAGAAGGAAACTTCATGATTCAATTTTCATTTGATTTTAGTTATTTGGGTGATTTATGCTTTGGGAATCTAGAGAAACAATGAATTGAATTTTAGAAAGTTATTATTTGATAAAAGATGGAAAGCAAATAATTTAATCATGAAGAAAGCAAAGAAAAAGAATAAAATATAAAAAAAATACAGAAATTGTTTGCGGATAGAATGAGAAATAAAAGAGAAAAGAAAGTTACAAAAATTGGAAAATTTCCATTGCTGGCATGCAAAAAGGTAATATTCCTTTACATTATTTGGGTGTCCCTTTATTTCAAGGAGCTCCTAAAAAATGTTGGCTCTAACCTATGGCAGATAAAATTCTTGCTAAATTTGATTCTTGGAAGGGAAAATTACTTTCTATGGCGGGTCGGGTGGCTTTGGTGAATTCTGTGATTTATGGATTTTTTTTTTTTTTGCATTCTTTTATGGTTTACAAATGGCCTTCTTCTCTACTTAGAAGAATGGAAAAAGCAATTTGGAATTTTATTTGGACTGGTTCTATTTTTTCTAAGTTAGTCACTGTTAATTGGGACATTTGCCACTCTCCTAAGGAAGAGGGGGGTCTGGGTCTGAAACGGCTCCATCTTATTAATTCGGCTATGTTGTGTAAGCTTGCTTGGAAGGTTGCATGTCATTTTGATTTGGTTTTCTCTTTCCTTCAATCTAGATTCCTTAATTCTGCTAATATGGTTTGATCCACTCATATTTCTTCATCAGTGTGGAATTCTATAAGGTCTTGTTTTTAGGATATCCAAAATAATTCCCAGTGGTTGATTGGTAAGAGGTCTAACTTAAATTTTTAGAATGACAATTGGTTGGGTTATTCGATTTCAGATAAAATTGGGCTTCCTCTTTCTTTTAGGAAGCATTCCAAAGTTTCAGATGTTTTCATTCAAGATCATTGGCATTTATTCCTGAATTTTGTTTGGCTTTTCCTTCCATATGTGTAGATATTGACAGCGTAGTGTTTTCCCATTCTAATGAGGACACTTATGTTTTTCAGCCTTCTAATAATGGTTGTATTTCTTGTAAGGTCTTTTATCTTTGTTATCGGCTTAATGGTTCTAAGGTGGCTTGGGTTAGAGATCTTTAGCGTCATTATTTACCGCTAAGCCGCTCTTTTATTGCTTGGAGAGCACTCCATGATTGCGTTCCTACTGATGAGCTTCTTTGCAAACGTGGATTCTCTTTAGCTTCTCGGTGTAAATTGGTTCTCATGCTATTAAATCTGTCGATCACATATTTATTCATTGTCCATTTGCTGTTACGGTTTGGAATGTTCTTGGTGGTTTGTTTGGAGTTAATCTTAATATTTCTGGAGGTTTCCTTTTCTGAACTGCTTGGTCTTGGCATTTCTCATCTCAATTGCATGCTTTATGGAGAATGGGAATTCTTTCTGTTATTCACAACATCTAGTATGTCCGAAATCAGATTACTTTCAATGATAACTTTATTCCAATTTCTCATGTTATTCGGCTTCTTTGCAAAGAGATCAAGGAGATTGAGTTCTTTAACATTGGGCATATGCATAATTCTGTTTCTGATCTCATGGTTCTTAGAAATATTTGCGGTCTTATGCAAAAATCACCAGTCATGGTTTCGGTAATTTGGATTAAGCCTCCTATCAATTGGATCAAAATTAATACCGATGGTGCTACCCTTGGAGCTCTAGGTAGGTCAGGTGCTGGGGGTATTTTTCGTGACCATAATGGGTCTGCTATCTATTCTTTCGTAGCTCCTTTGGGTGCTTGCTTTGCCTTCGAAGCAGAGATTTCTGTAGTGATTATTGCTATGAAGAGGGTAGCATTTTTGTCAAATGCTATCTTTTGGTTAGAATGTGATTCAGTGTTGGTAGTGAATTTAATTCATCAGCATAGTGCTGCTGTTCCATGGCATTTGTGTATGGAATGGGAGGATTGTTTACTGACTATTCAAAGTCTTAACATTCATGTCAGCCATATTTATAGAGAAGGCAATGGGGTCGTCGATCGGCTTTCCGTTATGGGCATTGGTTTGCAGGCAACAACTTGGTGGAGCAATTCTTATCTTAAAGAAGTCCATGATCTTATGATCCATGACGCAATGGGTAGAGAGTCCTTTAGATTTTGCTAATGTTGTTATGTGTTTCGGCTTTCCCTTTGTTCTTGCTTTTGCCCTGGTTGGGTTGTCATAAACTCTTTTGTATGTTTTATTTTTATTTAATAATATTGTTGAAAGAAACAAATGATATTAGTGCTATAGAGGTGCTAGCCTAGCTAGGATGTCTTGGTGCACTGCCTGATGTTTCTTTCTTCATTTTCTTTAAAAAAAATGATGGGAAAAAAATTAGAGTTTTGTTTAATTATTTTTTATTATTTTTAATTATCAATTACTTAATGAGTGGTAACATTGTAATTTTTTATAACTTCAATGGTAAATAGCAAACCTCGAATTTTTTTTTAATGATTTTAGTGCTTCATGCTTCCACATCAGCGCTTGTATTCTTCATGCGCCTGCATTATGTGTTTTATACGTGAAAAAGGTTAAAAATAAAAATTTAAAAGTTATATAGATTAAAATGGAAGTTGAAAGGTGTTATAGACTAAAAGGATAAAGTTGAAGGGTGAAAGCATGCATTTGGCCAAAGAAGAAAACAAGAAGAAAAGAGAAAAAAAAAGAGAAAATAAAAATAAAAAAAGAGAAAGGAAAAAAAAGGAGAGAATGTAAACAATGAGGAGAAAATAAAAAAAAATGAGAGGAGAAAAAAATGAAAGATGACAAAAA
>CATIWK010262836.1:0-13692 GCA_949634005.1 Mallotus japonicus
TTAATGTACCTTGATGCAGATTACTCATCACTTCTTTCACTGGAAGAAGGGAACTCCATTTGCTGATGACCAGGATATTTACAATAGCTTGACTTGGTGGGAGCAAATAGAAAATGGCAAGCAATTGACATTTATTATTATTATAGATTCTGATGTTAAGTTTTAGTAGTTTTTATTATTATAGATACTGATGAAAAAGTTTTAGTAGTTTTTATGTTTGCAACAATGTATTGAATTTATATTTATACTTTTATTTGATTTCAATTGAAAAATCTGCACTTAATTTTTTTTTGCAAAATTCTCTAAATCAGCGACGGATTTTGGGAATCCGTCACTAAATCAGCGATGGATTTTGAGAACCCATCGCTAAATCAGCGACGGACTTTGGGAATTAGCGACGGATTTTAGAAATCCGTAGCTAATTTTAGCGACGGATTTGAATTCCATCGCTAAATCAGCGATGGATTTCTGAAATCCGTCGCTAAATTAGTGACGTATTTGAATTTCCATCGCTAAAATTTAACGAGGAGCATTTTACCTACGGAAATTTTTCCGTTGCTAAGTGATTTAGCGACAGATTTTTTTGATTTAGCGACGGAAAATTCCGTCGCTAAATCGACAGAATCTTGTAGTGAGATAGACAAAATTTTAATTTTAATGGTTAAATAATAAAAAATTATTTAGGTTAATAAGTAAAATTGATAATTTTTTTTCTCAAAAATATGATGAGTATATTATCCATATACCATCAGTATATTATCCGTATATGATTAGTATATTATAAATGGTCAATACATTGATTTCTTACACTTTTATTAAGTTTCATAAGAATACTGGAGCATCTTATTATATTTTTTTCAACTGTTTATATATCAAATGATATTTATCTATGAATAAAAATAATGAATTATAACTGTAAGACATGTACTAAATGTCTATTTCTTTGTCAATTTAAAATATGAATAACCAGAAATTTTGTATATGTTTTTGTCCATTTAAAATATATTACGTATATTTTTTATACCATATCTTAATGACAGTAAGTCATTAAAAACCGACTTTAATACAATAAAACAATTACTAATTTTCATTTGATTAGTATATTATCCGTATATGATCTATATATTATCTGTATATGATTATGATACTGGTTTCTTATACTTCTATTAAGCTTCATAAGGAATATAGAGCATTCTCATTATATTTTTTTCAACTGTTTATGTATCAAATGATATTTATTTACGAATAAAAATAACGAATTATAACTATAAGATATATATATATATATATATATATATATTAGATTTTTTTTTTCATTCAATTTTGAATATTTTTTGTTTCCTTCTGTATATTTTTTGTTTATTTTTGTATATCTAAGTTTCTTTTCCATATATGAAACCATTTCTTACACTTTTATTCAGTTTCATGAACAATACTAAACCATCTCATTATATTTTTTTTTATCTTTGATTAAATATATTATTATTATTATTATAAATAGTCTCATGACTGCTATATTAGCAATTTTGTTCATTATGACTGGAATATAAATTTCAAATGCACGAAACTTGAAATATTTTTTCTTTTTTTTGTGCTATTATTTGTATATTTTAGTTTATTTTTCGTGTATGAAACAAATAAAAAAAATCAGACAAATAAATAAATAAATATATATATATATATATTCTAGGATCATAAAACAAGAAAAATATCTACATATGTGAAAATTTAATTATTTATTAAAGCTAATATGAGTTTTATAATTTAAATATGTTAATTATAATCTTTAAAATAAAGCCCACCATATATATATATAAGAATAAAAAAATTTAAAAAAATAAGGATAATTAATAATAAGAAAAAAGAAAAAAAAAAGGAAAAAAATAAAAATAAATAAAAAGAGAGAAAATAAAAAATATTACTTTCAAAAAAGCATTGGAGAGAGATGGATGTAACATTACACTAATTTGTATTCGTCAATTCTTTGTGGTCCAATATTTATATGTCCACTTCATAACGTTTTATATGTATTCAATATAAAGGTAAGGATTGGTTGAACAAGTCTCCTCTCCATCAATTTTCAAACCAGAATGAATGTGGAATTAAATGGAGAGCAGGAGCAGTTATGTGGAATTAAATGGAGAGCAGGAGCAGTTATGTGGAATGAAATGGAGAACATATGGTCAATAGTCTTCCGAGTGTGTGATAGAAAAGACATAACATAGGTTTCTGATACCCTATAGGTATATTTCTATTCTAATTAATAAATATCTTCCTAAATGTACAGTAACTTGCAGGGAAAGAAAGCCTAAACTAAATAAGAGAAGGAGTCTCGGATTGGGAAGCAAAATACTCATAAAGGACACAAGTCCTACAAGCGACAGGCCTCTTAGGTTTACATATCTCATCCTCTATAAATACTCTTTCCCCTTCCTCTTATTATTCATTCGATTCCATTGAGCTATTATTCTTTATCTCTATAAAACTCTCTCTCTACATCCTCTAACTTAAGCATCGGAGTGGTAGTGGGGGAAACCCCACATCTCATCTTGCTTCTTGTTGGTTGTTTGACCGCAGGACTCGGAGGTTCTGGAGATCAAGTTATCAAGTGGCACCGTCTGTGGGAATCTCTTGAGTCAAAAAGCCATTATCAACTACCGAGCAAGGCAACTTAGACCATGGCATCCAGCCCACCACCTACTGTCGATCCTCAGATTAATCCACCAGGCACCACGCCAGAGACCCATATCAATCCTTCAACTCCTATTAACCCATCTGCTCCCATCCCACAAATTGATCCCTCAGCTCTTACTCAAAACGCCAGACCATCAACACAAATCCCCTTTAACCCTTACATGCCATTCGGAGTTACCCAAGGATGGGCAACTCCAGGCATAAACTTTCCTTACTACGCCCCTTTACACCAAGCTAGTAGACCCATCCATTTTGTACCTTTTCCCAATCTTTCGGGAATTCCCATTACTAATACACCCGACCTAAACACAGTAACCTGAACATATAACCAAGGGCCAGCAAGCCGAGAGGCCATGATCCAGAATATCCAAACTCAGATGCTCCTTATACAATAATAATTGAATGCCTTAATCCAAGATAATAACCCTGGAGTTGTTAACCTAGAAAATAATATGATCATACCACCGACAGTAACTCGGAACGACCATTCAAAGGATAAGGAAGCTCGAAAAGATCCGGAAGGAGAATCTAGCACAACCATACCAGCTCTGGATGATGCGCAGATAGCTCAGAAGGTGGCACAGGTCATTCATAAAGCCTGGACAGGGCCAAGAAGGGAGGATGAGTGTGTTTTGGAGGGAACAACACCTTTTGTAACCAGGATTAATCAAATCGAGATCCCTCTAAAATTCAAGTTGCCTCAAATGGATCAGTTCAATGGCACAGGAGATCCAATCAATCATGTATCTTCCTTCAAAACAAAGATGATGCTTTAAAACGTCAATGACGGAACTCTATGCCGAGTTTTTCCCAGCATACTTACAAATATAGCTCAAAGATGGTTCCACCAACTTCCAAGGAACTCGATATCATTTTTGAGGAATTGGTCGAGAAATTCAGAACTCGATTTATTACCAATATTCCTCCCACTAACAGCATCCACGACCTTCGGACATACAGAAAAGAATTCAATGAATCATTGAGAGGCTACTTAGACAGATTCAATAAAGTAGCCATGCAAATAGAAAACTTAAGCGATGAAGTAGCCATAGAAGTACTAAAGAATGGAACCCGGCTGAGAAAACTCAAAGATAAAATACTCATAAAGAAGCCACGCACCTTCTCAGAAGTTATGGCAATGGCCACAAGACTAATTGAGATGGATGAAGACAGAAGACTACGTAGGGATGATGAAAACCAACTGTCAGACAGAATGAAAGGATGGACCTAAGAAAGCCTACAATTTCTAGAGGTAATTTCAAAAACCCAGTAGAGGGATTCAGAAAAGAAGTTGAGAGATTCATACCTCTTAATACCACAAAAACTAAAATTCTCATATGGATTAGAGAAAACGGAGTAGGTATAACTCCGGCTAGAAAATTAACTCCACCAAGGAGAGGGTGATGAAACTGACGACTGCCGAGACTTAGCACGAGCAATTGAGCAGTTAATCAAAAATGGAAAACTGGGAGACTTTATAAGAAATTAGGATTCGAATGCTCAAACAACAGATTCTCATGCTGTAAAGAAAGCTCGGAATGAGGTAATCGGAGTCATTAACATGATCATTGGTGGAGAAACACCAGCAGACAAAAAATTAAAGAGACCATGGAAAGGTGATTACCGAGTATCTCAGAAGCCAGATATTACTTTCAGACTTGAGGATGGGAAACATGTTCAGCACCCCCATAATGACGCTCTGGTCGTAAGCGCATACATCTAGAATTATTTGGTGAAATGACTCTTGGTTGATGATGGCAGTGCAGTCAATGCGCTTTCATAGACTGCATATAAGGCCATAGGAGGATCAATCACTGACTTAAAAACAATCAAGAATCCTATCACGAGCTTCTGTGGAGGACAAACTCAACCAATAGGACTAGCAGAACTCGAAATAGAATTTGGAAATAGCGAATACGGAGACACCAAATCAGTTAGATCTCTGTTCAACATAGTGGATATGCTACTCACTTACAATGGAATCATCGGAAGACCAATTTTGTACGATATGGACGTTGCTATGAGCATTAAGAGGCTAACCATGAAAATCCCTCTGGAAGACCGAGTTATCACGATACTTGGAGATCAAGAGATGACTAAACAGTGTTACCAAATGGCAGTAAAATCACCAGTAGAAGCATTCCCTTTAGATGCTTTAGAAACAAAAAAGCAAGGAGCCAATCCAGAGCTAGTAGATCAGGTCCACACCCTGCAAATAGCTGAAGGAAAAAAAGTCAAGATTGGAGGAGAACTTGATGAGGCTATCAGCAAAGAAATCAATGAGGTCCTGACCAGGCATTCAAATAGCTTCACCTTAAAAGCATCCAAAATCATTGGAGTAGATCCTCGGATCACGTCTCATAGTCTAAACATCAATCCAGGAGCAAAACCGGTAGTCCAGAAGAATCGAAAGTTTGCTTATGAGAGACAGAAAGTGATCACGGAAGAAACAAGGAAGTTATTAGACGTCGGGTTTATAAGAGAAGTCAAATATCCAGAATGGGTAGCCAATGTCGTCTTAGTCAAAAAGGCCAATGGAAAGTACAGAATGTGTGTTGACTACACAAATTTAAATAAAGCATGTCCTAGAGACAACTATCCCTTACCAACGATCTATTAGTTGGTAGACTCAACCGCTTGTCACAACTTGTATAGTTTCGTTGATGCAGCTCAAGGATATCATCAAATCCCCATGAAAGAAGAAGATCAAAAGAAAACATCCTTCATCACACACGATGGCCTCTATTGTTACAAAGTCATGCCCATTGGACTAAAAAATGCAGGCACAACGTATCAACGGTTAATGAATCATGTCTTCAAGGCTAGATCAGTATCGGATAAAGCTCAACCCAGAAAAATGTGTCTTTGGGATTAAAGCTGGAAAATTCCTAGGGTTCATGATCTCACATAGAGGAATAGAGGCAAACCCAGAGAAGATGGAAGCCATCCTCATTATGAAAGCTCCTAGAACGTTGAACGAACTCTAGAAGCTTAATGGCAGAACCACGGTACTTGGAAGATTCATCTCATACTCGGCCAAAAAGTGCATGCCCCTATTTCGAGCCTTAAAGAATTTAAAGAAATTCGAATGGAACGACGAATGCCAAGTAGCATTTGAAGAAATTAAAAGGTTCCTGACCTCTCCACCATTGCTCAGTCGACCAATACCAAATGAGGTCTTATACTTATACCTCTCCATCGGATATGAGTCCATCGCTTCAGTACTGGTACGAGAGGAAGGCAGTCAGCAAAATCTAATCTGTTATGTCAGTAAGATACTCAGGGGCTCGGAAGTAAGGTATCCCAAGCTAGACAAGCTAGCAATGATGGTCGTTCATACATCTAAAAAGCTCAGATAATACTTCCAGGCTCATCCAATAATCATCAGAATAAACTTTCCTTTAAGGAAGATTCTGTAAAGGCCTGAAACTTCAGGAAGACTGGTCCAGTGGTTCGTCCAACTTGGTGAATTTGATATCAATTACGAGCCTCGTCAATAAATAAAAGCTCAAACTTTGGCAGACTTCATCTAGGAAATGACAGTGGAAGAATCTGTGTCAGTTTTACATCCAAAGTGGAAACTATACATCGATGGAGCTTCCAACACATAAGGATCTGGAGCTGGGATTATCCTTATTGGACCATACAAAGTCAAATCAAGTACCCTGTACAGATCAATTATAATGCCACTAACAACGCAACTGAGTATGAAGCATTAATTACAGGGATAAGGTTGGCCACAGAAGTTAGGGCTGAGCATCTAAAGATTTACTCTGATTCTCCATTGATAGTCAACTAAGTTAAATGGACATACCAAATCAAAGAACCCAGCATGATCAAGTATATGGAAAAAGCTAGACAGCTCCTAAAGAAGCTCGAACATGAAGGGGGACAATGGGAAATACTCAAGATTCTGAGGAGTGAAAATACAGATGCAGACTCACTAGCAAAATCAGCCTCAGAGGGCAATCAAACATTCAAAGCTTTAGAGCTAACCGAAGAACTCCTCAAGCCGAGCACTGAAGAAGTAGAAGTCATAAATACCCAAGAAGTAGCAGTATGGATGAAACCTATTATTCAATATTTGAAACATGGCATTCTTCCTGAGGAAAAGCTTAAGGCTCGAAAGTTAAAAAATAGAGCTGCACACTATTCTATATATAATGAAGAACTTTACAGAAGGTCATTATCTCACCCTTGGTCCAAATGTGTGTTCCCAGAAGAAGGAGATTACGTACTCCGAGAAATTCATGAGGGAATATGTGGAGCTAATGAAGCTCAGGGATCGATAGTCAGAAAAGCACTGTTGCAAGGGTACTACTGGCCAAGTATGTCCGGGGAGGCACATCAGCTAATTCAAAAGTGTTCTAAATGTCAGCAGTTTGCTCGTTTGAGTCACAAACCATCTAATACTCAGCATCCTATAGGGAGTCCATGGCCCTTCGCTATTTGGGGAATGGACATCCTAGGACCTTTTCCAATCTCAACATCCCAAAAGAAGTTCTTGATAGTAGCCATTGATCACTTTATGAAGTAGGTGGAAGTTGAGGCAGTTCCAACCATAACAGAGGCTCGAATCCAACACTTCTTTTGGAGAGAAGTAATTTGCAGATTCGGAATTCCTTATAACCTCATCACAGATAATGGGTTTGATGCACCATTGGTACCATAACTTTGCCCCATGTTTCAAAATGGTACCAGATTTTTAATTTTTTTCTTTTCAGTACCATAAGTTCTATTTTTTGTTTCAGATTAAAGTACCTCAAACATATCCAATCAAAATTAGCATACGTGGCAGCCGGAATAAACATATTTTTAGTATATTCGCCATGTAAATATCCCATTAAATAGCCTAATCATCTTGTTTTCCCCATAAAACAAAATTTGCTTGTGGGCCCTACAAAAATAAAATTTTAGCAAATTTAATTTTATGGAGTCCACAAGATTATTAGACTGCTTAATTGGATGTTTACATGGCGAATATACAAAAAATATACTTATTCAGGTTGCCCCGTATGCTAAATTTGATTGAAAATCATTAAGGGACTATGATCTGAAACAAAATAGAAATTAAGGGACCGAAAAGAAAAAAATTGAAAATCTGGTACCATTTTGAAACATGGGGCAAAGTTATGGTATCAATGGTGCATCAAACCCCACAGATAATGGAAAGCAGTTTGACAATGAAAAATTCAAAACTTTTTGCACAAATTTGGGCATCAAACTCAGATTCACCTCAGTTGCTCATCCTCAAACAAACGGACAGACAGAGGTCATGAACAGAATCATTATGCAAGACTAAAAAAGAGGCTAGAGGAAAAGAAAGGGAGCTAGGTGGAAAAACTTAACAATGTTATCTGGGCATATAGAACGACGCCCAGAAGCTCAACAGGAGAAACTCCCTTCAGATTAACTTATGGGATGGACGCAGTGATTCCTGTGGAAATTAGATCTCATCAAGCTATCAGGTAGCCGGAGAAATGGACTCAGACGTCAATAACCTCAATGCTCAGATATGCCTAGATTTACTCGAAGAAATAAGGGAATGGACATCCATCATCTCAGAAGCCCAGAAGCTCAGGATAGCCGGGTATTATAATAAATATGTCTAAACAAAACAATTTAAGATCGGAGATTTGGTATTATGATGAGCAGATATAGGCAAAGGAAATTCCGGAACAGGCAAGCTCAGACCAAATTGGGAAGGCCCTTATCAAGTCTCAGAAAACACTACCAAAGGTGCATACAAGACACGAGACATGCAAGGGAAAGAATTACCTAGATATTAGAACTCATATAGCCTGAGAAAATTTTAACAGTAAAGAAAATTATACTTAAAGAAAAATAGATATTCAGACACAATAAAAATTTACTTCATTGATGTCTAAAAGATACAGACTTTACAAAAAAAAGAAAAGACATCTACATGTAGACATCAGTGGCTCCCTGGGAGGACGCCCGAGGATCCGTATCAGCTGGGACTCGAATCTCAGAAGGGTCAGTAGAAGAGCCGGATGCATGCGCAGGCCTCACTTTAACAGCTGAAGATTCAGTAAGAACCCCAAAAGAAGGTTTTTCAACAGTGTTAGACTGTCTACTCGTTGGCTCCTTTCGCCGTTTCTGGCCAGATTTGCCCGCCTTCTCCTCTTCTGAAGCCAACCGAGACAGGTCGTGACGAGTAATCTTGTCCATCAGGGAAAAATCAAGATCAGCCTTTTGAGCAAGCATAACCGTCTTGCACTCGGACTTATAGATTCTGAGGAATTCACCCACCATTTTCTGGTAGGATTTCTTGTCAGCAGTCCAAGCCTCCTTTTCCTCTGCAAGCTCTTTCTTGAGGCGCTCGAGCTCAGCATCCTGAGTCTCTATTTTCCCTATCAGTTGGGCATGAGAATTCTCATACTCTTTAATCTTCTTCTGATAAGATTCTACCTCAGACCTCACCTTGGCACACTCAACCTCCTCAAGCTCAAGAGTGCGCTTGGCAGCATCTAGTTTTTTCTCAAAGTCGATAGCAACCGTACCGACTTCTGCCTCCTTCATGTTGTATTCACTTTGAAGGACGAATTACTCATCCCTTGCCAGCATCAAACCTTGGGCCATCTGGATACAATATAAACAGTCAGCAAAAGCTCTTATAAAAAAAAAAATTCAATAGACAATACCTCCAGGGTATGGAAAATTAACATGTTGTAGAGCTCACTTTTCCCTACATCTCGCCATCACTGAATGTCTTCAGAAAGGTGGAGGTTCTCCATACAGTGCTCCCGAACTTATGGGTTTAGCACACTCGGGGGGTTCATTTTATTAAGAAAGAAAGGCCGGGCATCCGAGCACCCAGCAAGCCTCGGACGTTTGACAAAAATATCAGGGGCAAGTTCTTCCTCGACCTCCACCTCCTTACCCTGGGTACGCTTTCGGGAAGGCCCAACAGCACTCTTCCCAGTAGCAGCCCTACAATGAGGGGAACCACGTCCTCATCATCAGTCTCTACCCGGGGCACGGGCTCTATCAGCACAGGTTGAGCACCTGTTGGAACATCTTCTTGGGTAACCTCGTCACCCAGTTGAGCATCTTCTTGCTCGTCATCTAATATCAGAATTCCCTTCGCAAACTAAAAAAAGTTTGCCATTATTCCCGGGATCTTCTTGCTCGTCATCTACATGCAAAAGGGGAAAGGAAATAATCTTGAAACTTACCATTATTCCCGGGATACACTCTCCGCAGGTACCACCGAGAATAATTATCGGCAGAAGTCCTCATGGACATACTCTCTTCATGGATCTTCTTTATTAAAGCAGCATCTTTTGCAGATACCTCTCACGGACGCCGTACACGGTGACAGTCATCTACCCATAGTTGTCGGATCTCTAAAAACTCCCTAGGATGCTCTATGATGAAATATTTGTGTCTCCAAGACTTAAGGATGTCTCGGAGTTTTATAAAAAGACTCAGATGGGGAACAACCAATAGGGCAAACATTAGCTCCCCTTTTTTCTTATTCAAATTATACACATATCGAAACATGTCAAAGTCTGGCTTTCTACCCTCCCTATGCATCAACTCTATATACCCGGTCAAAATCCTATAGCTATTGGGATGCAACTGCCCAGGAGTAATATTATACCTATTTAAAAATAGTTTCATAAAAGGATCCATGGGAAATCTCAACCTACCCTCTAGCTGATCCTGATACACAACTATTTTTAGCATCTGGATAGGGCTCGTTTGCCCTCTTATCAGTAATATGTAAAGTATAGGTCTGGGGAATATTAAACCAACGCCTAAACCATTCTAACATCCCCAGATCCACCCTCGACTCAAAAAGGTCAGACTTCACATGCTCTCTAGGAGGCATAGTGTAACAATGGAAAAGGAGAAACTAACAAAGAAAAGTAAGAAGAACGAGAGGTATTCACCTGGAGCACACGATGACCCGGGTAGCAGAACTAATGGAAGCAGCAGCAATGGAGATAACAAAAGCAAAGAGAGAACAAGTCGATACAGAAAAGAGAAGCAAGAGCAAAGGTGCTTCTTCACCACTCTTCTACATCCTATTTATAACCCAAGAACTGTATGGCGAAAAGACTCGGGTTACCCTCACCATACTAAGCATGACAACTTCAAAGGGCAAAATGGTCATAACCACTCCTTTATTACTTACCATCATTGTAACTGTACATCGACGCCTTGTCCTCCTCAACAGACGCGACGCTCCAGTTGCAAAATCATTATCACACATCACTTCTTCTGGCAACTTATCAGACACTGGCAGTTACGTAACATTCAAATTTCAAGAAATATCTCGACAACCGTAACATATGTCTGGCTTCCAGCTGTCTTGGATCTCGGATCATCATAAAAGCTGAGCATCTTACCAAGGGACGAGCATACATAAGCTCTCTCTCTCGGACGTGCCTACGAGCCGAGCATCTTACCAAGGGATGAGCATACAGAAGCTCTCTCTCTCGGACATGCCTATGAGCCGAGCATCTTACCAAGGGACGAGCATACAGAAGCTCTCTCTTTCAGACGTGCCTACGAGCTGAGCCTCTTACCAAGGGACGAGCATGAAGAAGCTCTCTCTCTCGGACGTGCCTACGAGCTTAGTATCTTACCAAGGGATGAGCATACAGAAGCTCTCTCTCTCGGATGTGCCTATGAGCTGAGCATCTTATCAAGCGATGAGCATATAGAAGCACTCTCTCTCGGACGTGCCTACGAGCCAAGCATCTTAAAACTCCTGCCTTGCCAAGTCCCATTCATTGTGTTCACTATAACACTAGTGGGTTACTCCCTCGGGACGCCGAGCATCTATAAGCCCATTTGGCATCTTTTTTGCTTTTTCAGGTTTATCAAGACTTGGTACCAAGCAACCTCATCACCAAACGACTGAGCTAGCCACCTCAGTCCACCGACATGACTTCAGCAGAATTATTCATTTCGAACATAAATATCCGACTAGACTTTCGGGGGGGGGGGGGGGACTCTTGATACCTCACAGGTATATTTCTATTCTAATTAATAAATATCTTCTTAAATGTACAGTAACTTGCAGGGAAAGAAAGCCTAAACCAAATAAGAGAAGGAATCTCGGATTAGGAAGCAAAATACTCATAAAGGACACAAGTCCTACAAGCGACAGGAATCTCATTCCTCTTAGGTTTGCATATCTCATCCTCTATAAATACTCCTTCCCCTTCCTCTTATTATTCATTCTATTCCATTGAGCTATTATTCTTTATCTCTCTAAAAACTCTCTCTCTACATCCTCTAACTTAAGCATTAGAGTGTTAGTGGGCGAAATCTCACATCTTATCTTACTTTTTGTTGGTTGCTTGACCGCAGGACTCAGAGGTTCCAGAGATCAAGTTATCAGTTTCCATGTGAGTGGACTTCCTCAGCTTATGGTCAAGCAAATAGACCACAGTTTTGGTGATAGAGAATAATTAACAGAAAATTCCAAGTTGCTCAACTTATGGTGGAGCATGCAGACAACGGTTTTCGTGACAGAGAACAATTAATAGAGTCGGTGAAGTTGAGCAATTATGGTCCATTTTTTTTAATAAATTAAGGAAAAAAATAACAGAAATATTTCTATGTCAATCCTCCTCACTAATGGGATGATAATGAATATCAAATATTCTATCTACACCTCATGATATATATTTTTTTTCTTTATTTATTCATTATTTTATTAAATAAATTTGCAAATTCTTATATTCAAATGTAAAATTAAGTGTTTATGCTATTACTTTTTTTACATTTGAATTTTATTTATTTATTATTTTTTCCATTAAATTTACAATTTAAATTAGTTCGTTTATTATTATATAGAGTTTCCCATTGTATTTAGAAGGTATTTTAAATTACATAAGATTACAACGATTCAAATGTAAAATGTAAAATTAATTTGTTTGGAACAAAAATATATAACAGTGATTCAAACGAGATGATCAAACTAATTGAACTATATATTTTTTTGCTAGTGAAAGTACAAGTTGATTTGTTTTTTTTTTTTTTAAATAGAAAGGTGAAATGACTTAACTCATCAACCATATACGTCTTTAAATTAGATAGAAATTAATTTTATCAATCAACAATAGTAGAGTTCAAACTCCATCTCATAACGATTCTCCTACAAATAAGTAATCGCTAAATTTTTTACTCATTAAAAAAGTATGTAGCTAATGTGTATATGGGTCATAAACATGTTGGATTAAACATGTTAACCCCACATGACACAATTTTAAAACAGGTTAAACGTGTTGTTTTTGAGTCAGTGGATCAATCTGCAACACGACACGATAATTTTCATATTATTAACTGGTTAACACCCTCCATGTCTCTAGCTGCAACAGACATCTAACTTAAGCGTATGATAGAAAACAAATAACAAAGATTTCCGTGTCAGTGGACTTGCTCAACTTATATTCAAGCATGGAGACCACAATTTTGGTGATAGAGAATAATTAATAGAGATTTTTATGGTGAAGCATAGAGACCACAATGAGTTAGTGAAGCTGCTTAAATTAAACAATAAGTCTAAGGGGATAGAATCTATCCAAAATATTTTGTCTAGAAATATTAAATGCTTTATAAATTGACTAATATAACCTTATATAAATATGAAAGAATGAATTAATGGTAAAGTAAATTGGGTTATTAATAGTATTGAGAACCCAAATGGGTTCATTTATTCAGTTTGGAATAATATTGTTATTACTATTAGGGGTGTGCAGAAATCGGTTAAAAAATCGGTTCGGTTCGATTATATTTAGGTTCGGTTTAATTTTGGTTTTTAGAATGTAAAATTTTTGTTAATCAATTCGGTTTCGGTTTTGAAGATAAAAAACCAAAAAAAAAAAAACCGAACCGACCCAAATATTTATATATATTATAAAATACTATATAAAATATTATATAGAATATATTAATTTAGAAAAATATGTGTAAATATTAAGATTATAAGCAAAAAATATTTATAGTTATATTATT
>CATIWK010263033.1:0-10377 GCA_949634005.1 Mallotus japonicus
AAAAACATACCAGAATTATAGGAACTTCAACGTTTCGCAGTTCATGTCTGATGAAGTCCACCTGCAAAAATACAAAAGAGCACATGGGGACTATGAAGAATACGAGTGAAAAACGAAGCTGAAAACATCCTCCTGTTCATAATTTGACCCAAGAACTGACCTTGTGATCAATCTGTTCTTGCAATGAAAACAACCTTCCCTGCTCCCAGTCCTAGGATCAATTAGTATAAAAGCAAAGTTGCATTAACACTAAAAACAAATAGTCCATAACGTCAAGAAAAAAAAAATCTTACAGTGGCAAGTATCTTAAAAAAAAAAAAAAAAAAAAAAAACCTTTTTGGTATGAGAATTGTGTCCAATAGCTGCTGATGCAAAAAAAAAAGTACATTAAGAAAGAAACTTACAAAACCCCGAGAATATCAATAGTTTGATTGATATTCTTCCTTGAGAGAATTATAGAGGTCTTGAATTTGAGTCCTCACAGCCACCATCCATCAATATTGATGGGAGTTATTACTTTATTCTTCTTGGGTAGAGAAAAACTACTATTTCAATCGCGCATACGTCGAGTAAGGATAGTACGAGGGAATGGTGACCCTACGAGGGAGTGATAACTCTCTAAAATGACTATATCTCTTTGATAGCTATATCTAACGACGTTGGCTCCATACGGCAAAAAATAAGTATGGAAATAGCTAAAAATTCTTGAAATATTGGAGATATTTCTCCCATACAGTTTTTGTGCCGGCCTGTGTTTCCGACTAATGGAAAGAAATGGTGAATGCTAAGGAATGGCTAAAAAAAAAAAAAAAACTAATAAGATAAAAGTGAGAATTAGAAATTGCCTGTAATGGGTGCAACTCCTCCAAGCAGCTCATATAATGATTCTAAAAGGTCCTTGTAGAGTGCAACGACACCTATGATTAATCAAAATATTGACCTCTTAAATTTCCATAATCCAATTATTTTAACTAATTACTAACCATAAAAGAAAAAATATAAGTACATAATTAACCAACCAGGATTTCCAGGGATGAACAAAACATGCAATTCAGGATCATCAGCTCGAATCTCTAGCAATTCAATAGCGTAACTGAACATGATATAACATAAATATATACATTAACAAAAGGAATCATAAATTATATAAATCAGCATAAACAAAAAAAATCAACAAAACAGTCGAATTTGCCGAGTATGCTGTATGCATACTTTATTTTCTTTCAGTGGCATGTAGTGATCTTATGCGTACTTTAAATACTAACAACCGTAGACCAGTAGGAAGTTATTCTCGTTTAAATCACATTTTGGATTTAAATTTTAGAGTATACAATTACCTTAAATTAGTTATTAGGAGATTATTGCCGCTCTTTAATTCTATTTGGATCGAAATGAATTAGTCAGTGTCTAAAACCAATATATAGTAAACTCTAGATACCGATAATTTAAATAGAAAATGAAATATATTATGCTCCTTGAGGGTAAATTGATACAAATTCCGAAATAATTGAAATTAAGTATATAATCATTTATTAATAAAAATCAAATAGTTATTTATTTTTAGATAAAATAAAAATTAATTTCACAACAAAACAACTATTAAATGAAAATGACGGTTAAACCGCTTTTTCACATACATATTAAGTATATTATTAATTATATTATATAACATTGTTCCAATATCATATTGTTAATTAGAAATTATGGTGTACACTAGAACTGAAAATTATAATTATGTGTTAAGAAAAAAAGAAAATTATGATCTTGCCCTTTTGTTGAAGAAACATTGGCAAATGAAATAATCACCAATTGGATTAGTCAATGAGTTCAGTTATTGTTTTTAACTCTTAACAATTATAGCATTATAACTTATATAATGGAGAAAATCCTACAATCGCTCATTAAAATTTGAACTCCAAGCTGCTGATTGAATTGATTGATAAAGGAGATGTAGATTGGAATTATACAAGTGGAGTCTCTTCTCTTACAAGAACAACAATCCTAGCCACAGATATAGATATACAGTTTATTCACAATGTCATGATCAAAAGAATGGTGGGAATAATAATCATCAGAAGCAGTAATGATGGAATCAATCGCTTGAATTGTAACATGGGGCAAGGTGTCTGACTTTACTGGCTTGAGCTTAATACTTTATTCTTTACCAGATTTGCCACATGCAGAGCAACCCATACTGAGCCAGCCTGAGTGCAACAGAAACTATGCATATGGCCTTCTCTTTCAATTGATAAAGCAATACCAGGGGCTTGCTTTGCAATCTGTCAGCAGAAAAGGTGGTGAGTGAAACTTAATACTAAAAAAGTTGAATGGAGTAAATACCAAAAACAGGGGGGAAAAAGTCGCGCTTAGCTAAAATACACCAAATTGTCTATCCCTTTTCCTTATACTTTGGCTAAAATGTCACCCAATCAGAGCTTACTAATGTGATCCTGTCATTTGTTATCTTGCACCATCCTCCAATTTCACCAGAGGGGTGGCAAAATTATAGGTTCTGCATCAATGCCGAAACACAGCGGTGAGGAAGTGCTCGATCCTATTACAAGCATTCCCAAGTGATAACCCCAAAATATACCAATGCGAGATGGAGTTACAGCATTCCATGTTCAAACAGATACACATCTGTTCAGCTATACAAACTTAAATCATAAATCCGTAATCAAAAAGAGCTAGACGGTAAAACTTCAAGAATGCACATATTATTACGTATAGATGACATTTCTGCTGAAGCCTTTAAAAGGATGCGATGTTTCCACTCATAAAAGTCTTGAATGTATCACTTACCTCTTCAAACATTTCCAAAGGACCCCAATGATCGTCAACACCAAACAAAAATGCCATTTTACTTTGATTTTTTCTCATGAATGCCCAATCTGGTGTTTCTGAAAGCTAAATAAAAAGAACCATAATTAACACAGGGCCGTAGACATACAATAGCACACTATTTGTGAACACTGCAGCTGCACTTGAATCATTTTGTTATAATAGAAGTGGCAGCATGTGTCTTATTGTACCTGTAAGTGGACAGGATTTGACATGCTGTAGGTGTAAGACTCAAAAATAGTTGTAGAGCAGTTTTAAATTTGTTTTAACAGCTAAATTGATGCTTCTTGAAGAATTAGTTACTTCAATGCCGGACTTACAAAAAAGGTAGTTATTATGATTTAAAGTAGATGCTGGAATTCATTCGCAAATTTTATCAATTTTGATAGAATTCTCCCCCCTCCCAAGAATATCAATTCATTGGCACTGAAATTGTGAATTCCCAAATGAATATTTTTGAAGTTTCAAATGTGAAACATGGAATTCAAATGAATTGCACATGATTTAGTGGGAACCTATTTGTCAAAGAACTAGGTCAAGATTCATACTGTAATGACCTGTAAAGGTGTCAAACAGAGTATTCATCCTACAATTTACTATATTGCAACGTTACTTTCATAATCAAGTAAGATTACCTTTCTGAATTCTGTCAGTGCCATGAAGATCATGTTCCGAAATGTATGGTACTGTTAATAAATAAAACATAAAAAGAAAACTTAGTAATCCAAAATAATTACAACAATAATGCATGCCACTATATATGGTGTAGTTACTGTAGCAAGTTCTTTACAAAGCAAGTCATTAACAAAACAAAAAAGGTCACAATGCAACAAGAAAATCAAATGGTTTATAATTTATTTAAGAATATGTTTCGGCCATAAGGCAGCTTTTATGTCTAAGTAGAGAAATAAGACCATACCTGTAGCAAGTGGCTACAAGCAGTCTCAATGGCAGTAGCAGACCATGACTTCCCGATAGATTTTGACGCAATTAATCTTGAAGCAAATCGAGGCAGCAGTCCCAATGATGCCACGGCAAAACTAAGCAAAGCAGACTGAATTGAAGACCTGAAATTCACAAACATCTGCTATAAAGCCCTTGTGTGCTGTATTTGTATATAAATAATAGACAAATGACTCAAAACTGAAGAAACAGTAATAAAAATCCGAACGGTATTGGTTGATTAAATATTCATGGCCATTTCAAAGTGGAAATTTTGTTACCACTTCATAACTATCATTAAATTAGATTGACTGATTTATCTCAATTCTCACAAAGGGTATCAACTCAAGTGAATGTGATCCAGGCAAAAAGAAATCAATAAATTATCCTGCAATTTTTATAGCTAGTGATTTTTTTTTCATAATTTGCATTCTATTGAGGGGGCTGAAGTTCTCGTAGCATTAGGATCATCATGCACCCATTCTTATATAGACACATCACAGCTTATTGTTTCAATAAATAAATAAGTATCAATGTAATCAGCTTCCAAAACCCAGCTAAGGATTTGCAAGTGTGACACGAGTGTGGCTCAAGGCAAGATGCCAGTAGGACTAAGGATGATATTCTTATGAAATTCAAGAGTTAAGCCTTGATAATTTGTTTTTCTTTAATTTTGCAAGCAATTTAGTAAAATAATATTTCAAAAAAAAATTCATCGTTAAGATGAATCCTATGAAACATTCAAAAAGAAGAAAATGCAAAGAAAATGTTCAAAAGTATGAAGCAAGTAGGCAGCAAAAAGTGGAAAGAGATACAGCAAAGGGAAAGTTTTGGCACTCAATTTCAACAGCAATGCATAAAACTGGGAAATGGAGGAGTAACATTAGTGCAAAGTAAAGAAAGTGCTTTACTCTGCAGTTTTCTGGATACTAGATTGCTCCTTCGATTGTGGGTTGAACATTAGAAATGGATATAGTCCTATGCAATATTTTACCTGAAAAGGCCGACGTAAATGTCAAGAAGCAAAGAGTCTAAGCAAAATACAATAAAGACAGCAGGAAAAGCACTCGAACAATAATCTTTATGAAGTGGTTATCACCTTCTCTGCAGATCTCCTAAGCATTTCAATGGCTATGTATGAACCAATAGAATGTCCAACCTTTGGAGAAATAATGCAAATTAGCCACCAAGAATTTCAATGTGAAAACTAGATCAACCACTAAATATAAGGACAGACCACTGCAGTTCTGAAAATTCCTTTTTTCTTGAAAGGAAAAAAAAAAAAAAAAAAAAAAGCAACCAATCATGCATCAATAGTCATACCTGGAATTTGGAAATCAATCTCAAAAACAAAAAACCAGCACGTATGAGGTAAGTATTACTTTATCAACATCAAACACCTCTTTCACAAGGGAGAAGATATCACTTTTTCAACAGGAAAAATTGCTTCTCATTGTTTATGAAGAGGCAGACTCATATAAAAAGAATTATAAAACTCAAAGAAAGAACATGGCCTAACCAGCACTATAGGAATTTCAATATTTTGCAGTTCCTGGTTGATGAAATCCACCTGTAAAAGCTTTCACAATTAAATGAAGATTATAATAAACAGAACCTACTGGAAACATGTATTAGTTTCAACCAACAAAAATATAAAGGACGATAAAATTCAGAAATAGGTAAGAGATCATGGAAAATTTCTGGTTTTTAAAAAGGAAATAAAGTTTTGAACTCAAACTTAAAGTTGAATCCTAAAGATTGAAGAACAATAGGACATGGTTGAATCAACTATATTTCAAGAGAAATTTTTCGCTAAGATGATTTCAATTTTAGACCTTCTATAAGTGAACTGACCAGAGGTCAAGCAGGTTGATAAGAAGGTGCATTAAGGTTCACATGAGGAATTAACCTAACTGATCCATAATCTTTCTTTCCATACACAGCATAAATTTCCAAACCATAAATGAAGTTTTTCAAGGCCAAAAATGTTGGTTGTCTATAACACAAAGACGGCAGTCAACTGAACGCCAGTAAAGAAACAAACAGAATCATACCTTATGATCAATTTGTTGCTGTAATGAGAACAACCTGTAATTCTCCCAGTTCTAAAAATAAGAAACTTATTGTAAGAAATATGCCTCATCTCAGCCACTAACAAAATGAAAAAAGAAAATATTTACAAATCAAAATGTATTGTATGGAAGGCTTTTAATTTAGTGAAACAAAATCATACAAGTTATCTGGTTACAAAAAATTGTTTTTCCACAAAACTTTATCTTTACGTCAGGCCTTTCACTGCATTTGTATATTCTGATTCTTCAAAAAAGCAATTTAAGCCACCCCCCAACCCGCACACCCCCCACCCCCACCCCGACAAAAAGCATATCCATAAAAATTCAGTTCCGTGCTTTTGCACTCCCAAGAAAATTGAGGATAAAACTCCAACCTCAGCTGCACAACAGCATTATATGTGCAACATACAATTACAGAAAGTGCTACTTCTAACCCAATAATTAGTAGGTACCTTTTTGGTGTGAGATATATGCCCAATAGCTGTTGATGAATACAAGAAAGCCATCGATTACAATAAAGACCACACTGTAAAACTAAATAACAAACAAACTAGAAACAAAAAGAAAACGGAAAATGAGCAAAAAGAATTGCCTGTAACAGATGCAATTCCTCCAAGAAACTCATACAGTGATTCCAAAAAATCCTTGTAAAATGAAACAATACCTGCATTATTAAAAACCCAATTGGGCATTAAGTCCTAATTTCTTAAGAATTGAACAATAACACAAATATATATCTCAAAAGAGAACCAACCCGGATTGCCAGGAATGAAGAGAACGTGTAATCTAGGATCAGCAGAGCAGACCTCTAGCAACTCAGTTTTGTAGCTAAAAAGAACAAATCATCATAAACAAATAAACCAACAAACACCCAATAAAGCAAAGTTCGCATAATCAACAAAACAATAGAGCTGAGAGCAATTCAAAGAAAAAAGAAGCATACCCAGATACATTACAGATTCGAAAATGAACAGTTCTTTTGAGTGTGTAATGTGAATTTTCAAGACTCATGCCTCCTCCTCTCCTCTTATGATTTGACCTACGCTCCTCGTCTACAAAAGCTCTAGGTGATCAAACAGAAGAAAATTAATGAATATAAAAATGTATAGATAAATGGATAAACAAGCACATATTGCTATTACCTGCAGCAGTAAGTGAAGAAGCGTGCTTTTGGGAGAGGTTTTGGGTAGCAAGAAAGATTATGAGGTAGAAGAAGATGATAAACCATTGTCATTATTATTTTTTTATTATTTTAAATAATAATAAAATAATAAAATAAACAACAGCAGCAAATAATAATAATAATAATAAAATTTCTCAAAAATAATAATAATAATAATAATAAAATAAACTAAAATTGTAAATAAAATATAATATAATAATAATTATATAATTTTAATAGAATAAAGCTATAAATAAATTAGAAATAGAAAATATAATAATAATTTTATTTTTTATTTTTGTTGCCATAATTTTTTAAATTGTAATGACATTAGTTTTTTTTTTTTTTTTTGACCGAAGTAATGACATTAGTTGAGGGATAAATGTTTGTGACAATTAAACATTCTAAGTTTCTATTAATTACCTTTCAAAAAAAAAGTTTTTATTAATTAAATTAAACATTCATTTTTTAACATATAGAAATTATATCATAGACAACTTTTAAAAATCTTATATACCCACACCCAAACACATAAAAGAAAATAGAATAACCCAAACACTTTAAAGAAATTAGAATAAAAAATTAATTACAGAATCTAAAAATATGTTGAGTTTGAGGAATTTTTAATTTTTTTAAATATTAAATATTTTTACGCATAAAAATTTAAGGATGAATACTAGGGAAATTCTATAATTAATTTATATTTTATTCACTTTGTGTAAATTTTGTTTTTATTACCATAAGATGAAAGTGTATTAAAATATCTAAGGATGATTGTTAATAAGATAAATTTTACTTTGTCCTCCATGAATAGTGTAAGTGGCAAAAAGTGTGGACATCCAGTTATGGAGACCAGGGTTCAAACCTGGGTCTCCCCCTTGTGGTATTGAGAATTAACTACTCATTTGAGAACTTACTATGAAAAAAAAAAGATAAATTTTACTTTATAAAAAACAAAGTAATGATACATTATACCTAAATACTAATTAATGAAATAGGATACTAGTTAAAATTTCGACCAATATTTTTCGAGCTCTATATATATATATTTTGCAAGAGTTTATAAAAAAATAGTTCTTTATTATATAATTTACAGCTTGTTGAACCTTTAATAAAATATTACTAAACAATTCATAATATATAATAGAAAAAATTGAATTAAAATTAAAATCAAATAAAAAAGGAAAGGTATTATGTAATTTTAATTTATAACAAAATTAGTCATATGATTTTTGTGACATTTCAGTACATATATTTTAATTTTTAACAATTTAATACTCTATCAACAAATATTATAATTATTTTATGGAAAATATTAATGTAACATTAAATTCCGATGATAAAACTATTTTATATATATTTTACAATTAAGTTAACTAATTAATTATTTTTAAAAACATTATAAATTTATGGGATAAAGATATTTTTAGTGTCTCAACTTTTTAAAATTTGACAATTTAGTGTTTTGACTTTTTAATATAACAATTAAGTGAGGTAACTTGTAAAAAAAATGGCAATATAGTGTATATAACATGTTATTAACAAGTTGCCCTTTAACAACATACTATTCCAAGACTAAATAACTTAATCACCCTAAAACTTAAAAAAAAACATATAATAATAATAATAATAACAACAACAATAATAATAACAACAATAATAATAAGTATTATTATTTTGAATATAAAATAAATTTAATTAAATTATTTTTTATTTATTTATATTTTTAATTTTAAATATTTTTACTTGAAAAAAATTAAAATATTTAAAACTACAATTTTAACTATAATCATTTACAAAATTTTTAATTAACGAAAAGGGAAAAATGATTTTTTTTTCTTTTTATTTTACTTTCTCTCTTTAGTTTACAATTTTCAGTAAATTTGATGAAATTTAAATTGTCGTAGTATAGGATTAGTGCTCTAAATATATTTTGTAAACGATGATAGTCAAAATTGTAGTTTTTAATATTTTTAGTTTTAAATTTTTATTAAGTAAAAATATTTAAATTAAATTATAAATAAATAAAAACAAAATAAATTTAATTTAAATAAAATTATTTTTATTTAAAGTAGTACTAATAATAATAATAATTATTATTATTATTATTATTATTAGATATTTTTTTTAAGTTTAAGGGTAATAAAGTCTTTTAGTTTTGAAATAGTGTATTGTTGAAGGACAACTTATTAGTGACCTGATATATATATTATATTGTGATTTTCTTACAAATTACCACACTTAATTACTATATTAAAAAGTCAAAACACTAAATTATTAAATTTTAAAAAATTGAAACACTGAAAATGTTTTTATCCCTAAATTTATTTTTATATTTATAATAATATCTAAATTCAATTTATTGTGAAATTGGCATGCGTTAGTTAAAAGTAATTATCAATTGTGTTTTGACAACGTAAGCTTCCAACTAATTTAATGCAAGCAACAAACATAAATGCGCTTGTTTGTCGACTTGTAATCAAATGGGAATTCTTAAACTTTTTTACCATAATTTGAGTGAAAAAAAAAATGCTAAAAATTATATAAATAAAATTTAGTATAAAGTTTTTTTTTTTTCTCCGTACTCCTTTTATAATGTATTGGCTCAGATGATGGGTATAATAAAATTGAGTTTATAGATTTGATATCTTTTCCCTTAACCTCCCAGCTGTTCAACTTTTCTCCAAAAATTACATCTTCAATACTCATATTTATAGCAGTATGAAGATTAACCGTTGCTTACATCTCATGGCCCCTTTCAACTGTCTTCCTATTACTGCACTTTTTTAACTCAATTTCATGATCATCCCACTTCCAAATGTCTGATAACTGCCATTCAATTGGATCTGTGGACTGGACTCGTAACCTTCGTTCATCTTCAGACAGCTTTTAGTGGCCCGGATCAAGATTTTGATCCATTTGAAAAAAAGATTTTTTTCATAAATAACCAAAAAAATAGATTTTTTTTTTTGCAGTTCATTTTTTTCTTTTAAAATACGGTATTTAACAATAATTATTTTAAAAATATGTACGGTGGTTGTTTTAAACAACCAAAATAACTAAATAAAATAACAATCGAAACAATCAAATAAAAATAACTACGAAAACAATCAAAAAAATAAAAATAACCAAGAAAATAACTGAAATAATTGAAAAAATCAAATAAAAATAACTAAAAAACAACTGAAATGACCGAAACAATAAAAATACAGAAAAAAAATCATAACACACTCACCAAATCAATGAGAACCCATAAATTGGTAAAAATCTGTCAACACCAATAACATCAGAAACACAAATCCAAAAAAAATGAAAAAAAAAATATATCAATACCCATAACACCAAAAACACAAATCAAAA
>CATIWK010263066.1:0-12729 GCA_949634005.1 Mallotus japonicus
TCACCACATTGAGAACAAATAGGATCAATAGAAAACACCTCTGAAAATTGCTAATAGTACGATTCTCACTAAATAGAGAATCATTTTAGTAAAACGAAGAAAAAGAATAGGAGTGGGGGACTAGAAATTGGCGCAAATAAACACATCAATATGTGATAAAATGGACTAAAAAAAATAAAATGCTTTTGGTTGTAATTTTGAAGAATCATATGGGTTGTACAAAATGGATGTCATTCAAGGCATTCAAGACGTTGAGGAGCAGACTTTGTAGCCTGCGCCGGTGAGAAGGTTGTTGATTTCGGCAAGAAGATTTGTTGGTTTGTTGGTTTGAGGATGAAGGGAAGAGGAAGCGGCGAGAGAGAAAATCAATGAAGAAGAAGCACTACTAGATGCGGCAATGGTGATGGTAGTAGAGGCGAGGGATTTGGTTTGAGGATGATGGGAAGAGGAAGTGGCGAGAGGGTGGAAAACAGAGGATTAGTTTTGTTGATTAATGTTTTTTTTAATATTTTAATTTAATTTTGTATAAAAATATTAATAAATATTAAGTTGTAAATTTTTACTCTATTTTCATAGAGTTTGAGGTACATGCGCAGAGTTTAAGTTAACATTGGGTTTATTTGATACTATAAATAGAAGTATTGGTTTTATTTGTTGAAAAAGTTCAATTTGGACCTATTTAGTCTTGAGACACAAGTTTAAGGGCCTCTTTGTATATTAGTCCTTAAAAAAATTGTTAACCCTACCTTTAGTTATTTATCCCACCAAGTACAACCATAATTTCTATTTGGATTACTTTTTAACATTTAGGTATTAATTCTTAGAGTGCTGCCTTATCCTATAGGCTTCCTTATTAGATGTTCGAGGGTAACATTCTCATAGGGGTGCGTATAGGGTTGGGTGTCACATAAATAGTTTTAATAGAATGAGAATTATAAATTGATTAAGTAATTTTTAAAAAAATAAAAACTCAGCTTTATTTATTTATTTAGTTATTTTAACTATATATATTTTTTTATAAGGATGCAAAATAACACAAACCTATTTAATAATTTTAGAGCTTAACATTTAAAATATAAACTAGTCATGAATTCTCATTTTGCGCGGACTGCAAGTAATATACATATTTTAAAATAAATAATTAAATAATTATAATACAATAAAAACTACAAATTAATCAATTATAAAAAGTATAAATTATTATTTTTTGTTAAGAGAACATATTATTTTTAATATGCATACTAATAAAAATTATTGAATAAATAAAATAAAATAAATATAGAAAATGGGTGAAAAATTACATAGTTTTATTTTTAGATTAAAAAAAGTATTTTTATTTGAAATAAAATAAAATAAATAAAAGTATTTGAAATAAATAAAATAAATAAAATAAATATAGAAAATGGGTGAAAAATTACATAGTTTTATTTTTAGATTAAAAAAAGTATTTTTATTTGAATATAATAGAATATTTCAACTAAAATAAGAGACATTATTTTTTATGGAAATGAAAAGTAATGTTTTTTTTTATATAAGATTGTCCTGGCAAGGTATCAACCTTAACCAGAACCTTTATTAAAATAAAAATAAAAGGATAACAAACCAACCCAGCAGGGCAAAGAAAATATCAAGATAATGGAAACAAAAATTCAATGAGAAGCACGAGAAGAAGCCAGAGTATTAGGCCTATTACCAGTTAAAACTACTTTCAGCTTCTTCTTCTTTTTGTTGGAAACCTCTTGCCAAGGAGATTTATTATCTGCAAGGTCAGCCTAAGCTTGCTTGGCAACCAATTCTAATTCATTTTGGGCAGCACGTTGCCCATCAGACATCTGGTCCACTACTTCATTGCCAGGTTCTAAAACAAAATTCTGATCTGAATAGTAGGCTGATCCGAAGTTAGCATCATCCGCCCAAGAGGTTTTTGATTGCCGTCTAAAAGCATTTGTCACAGTGTTAGCATTTTGTTCCGAAGTCTGAGCTGGTTCCAGCTTATCTAGAACTGTGTCATTGCGAGTGGGAGCCTGTTCAGGCTGCTGTGTACTTGCATCAGAAGAAGCATTAACTGGCATGAGCTCGGTAGGATCCCTTTCTTCAGAAATCTGAGGCAAAGTTTCAGCATTATGAGGAATAATAGCATCGTTAGTTTTAGCAATTTTTTATGTTGTGATGTCATCCCCAGATTGGATTTCAGCAAGAAGATGTGAGAAAGCATTAGCAATGGGAACTTGAACACCATCATTTACTTTCGGCCTCCAAATTTTTTTTGGTTCTTCAGGTTTGTCTGGTTTATGACGAGGAACCACAGGTACAAGTTTGTTTAAATTGTAAAAGGATGGGAGATTTTCATATACCACCTCAATGAAGAAAATTTGCCCAATCCGTTCAATTAGCAGAGTTTTTGGAAGACATGAAGACAAATCTATGTCAATAAGTACCCGAGCGAAGTGACCGAATTCCCCTGTGGCTGTTGCATTATCAATTTTCAAGGGCACTCCTATACCTTTAGCAATCGAGGATAGAATCTGTGGAAGCCAATATTCCTAGGGGAGCTTATAAAAATGTACCCAAATTTGAGAGTTGGTTGATTTCTATGTGAGAGGATCAAGGTTCGACATCCAATGCTGCAGGCGAAGAATCCCAGGCTTCAACGTTATGGCACCGCGATTCCAAACTGAAGTTTTCTCTGAACTGGAATTAAGAATGATGTGATAGAAACCATGACCGAGAGAGATTAATTTCCAGTTGTCCTTAAGATTTCAAATTCCAGATAGCTTTTTCTTTAGATCTGCAAGCTTCCAAGGTGAGTCCCCTTTAGAGAGAATTATACGAGCTATAAGGGTATGCTCACAGCTAGCAATCCGCTGCTCATACAACTGTTGGTTGATCTTGATGGCGATTTAACTTCCTTTGTTAGTGGTAGTGCCATCGTTCGAATCAAGTGAAGGTAAAGAATTAGCCACAACCATAAATGTAATTAAATTATAGTATTTTATATTAAATAAAACATGTGTATTCTAATAAAAATGAATTTATTAATTTTTTTATAGAAAAATATTGTGGATTTTAATACTTCAACACAAGATTTTAGGAGTTAATGTTGATATTATGAAAAGACACACTTCTCAAATTTTTGGCTTAATAAATTAAATAAGTATTTCAGTTAAAAATAATACGAAATAAATATTTGAGTGATTTAAGGTAGAAAATATGTAGTATATAAATATTTTTAGAATTTGAGTGGTATTGAGATATGTATAATAGTGTTTTAGTTAAAAAATAATACTAAAGAAATATATGGTAAATATTTTATTTTTAATAAAAATTAGGATTTTTAATAGTTTGACACATTAAATTTTAGAGTGAATACTCAAATATAAAGATAGACACTTGTCAAATTTTTGATTTAATGATTTTAGAGCTCAGCATTTAATATATATATATATATATATATACACATATATATAAAGACACTTGTCAAATTTTTGATTTAATGATTTTAGAACTCAGCATTTAATATATATATATATATAAAGACAAATAAAATAAAATAATTCAATTTATTTAAATATTTTTGATAAAATGGAATTATAAATTAATTAATTGCTTATATATATAATTTTAAAATACAAATAATTAATGAAATTTTGATAAATAAATTAAATAATTTTAATAAAATGATTGAATTCGCACACATGCATATATAGGTCTAAAAAACCAAAATCCTTGTAATATCTGAAAAAGGTGAATATGTAAAATAAATGTATAAGCTCGATGGGTTAAAAATCTGAAAGGATGGCCCATGCAAAAGTTAGGACTTAAAAAAAGATTTTGATTCTAGAAATTTTTGTTATGTAGAAATTCATGAGACTCCAGTAAAATTTCTTGAGGCTCCAAATGAAATATGGGACCTTTTTGGGTTTTATTCTTAGAACACGTCCTAAATGTTTTGGATGAAGATTTCTTAGGGGAAGACTTTTTATTGCATTCACCACTATAAGTTTTGGTTTGGCTGGCGGCAAGGTCGAATTGCTTACAAAAGTTTTCTAGCTTCTATCTTGTTTTCTTCATCTTCCACTTGAGATGTTTTTGGAGCTTAATATCTTGGAAGATCTGGAGTCTCTCTCTTTGGATGATGTGGACCAGATAACTTTACAGTTCATGGAGCGGTTGGATGGTGTTAAAGGGGCTCATATGTGCAACAGTGCTTCAAAAGGCCATAATTTTTGACTTCATCACTTCTGATGAGTTATGAGGCCCATAGCATATCAAATAAAAGGGTTTACCCGTTGCGGCCGCTTTTCAGGCCTAAATTCGACTGTTTAAAGCTACTTTTTAGGCTTCGATGTTTTGTGTTTGGTTTTTGCTTATTTTAGTAATTTTTTTTGCCTTTTTTCCCTTTTCTTTTTAGAGTTTTGTCTTAAGCGCTATTTATTCATCTTATTCTGTTTGAAAGACAACTTTTGACAATTTTAATATACAAATCTATTTTTTCAAATTTCAATATTCGTGTGGATCAACAAATTTGATGCCTATTTCCTGGTATTTTCAAATCAACGGGTTATAGAAGGTTGAATCTCTGGTATTCTTATTTGAATCAATATATTTTCAATAATTATCCCTTTTATTTATAGCTTCCGCTACGTCATTGGGTTATATTAATCAATTCCCCAAAGGTGAGCTGATCATAGGATATTGTGTGGCTTTCAAATGTTTACCTAATGGTATTTCTCAGAGTCTTCTCTCATCATGACAGGTAAGAAAAGTGGATTTATACCATTGAAAGTCACTCAATTTTTACATATAAGGTTTGATAATAGGTAACTATTTTTATCTTTCAGGTGGGATGAGTCACTTATGAAGTCTAATGTTATGGTTAATATATGGGTAGACTTTGTGATGGAATTTGATAGATTCATAATCCAAGTTCCCTAATAGAAATGTTAACTATGCAAAGGCAGGGGCTATCACCGTCGCAGGGGGGGGGGGGCTGTGACAGTGATAGAGAGTTCTATCTTTTTCTTGCCTTGAAGAGCTTCCTATGACCGCATGGTGGCTATGATAGTGACAACAATTTAGCCTCTAGATTGGCTTGTTTTGATATATAAATCATGAATATTTAGGTCTCCCTTGATCCCTAATTGATTTAGATGGAATTTGAACATTGTTGGGCTCTCCAAACATCTTAAATGAAGCTTATTAAGGCTACTTGCAACTTCTTATTTTTTGAGCTTATCGTTGGGCCTTGTTGGACTTGCAATAGATCTTGGCATGCTTATGGATTATTAGACTTTGGACTTGATGTCACATCAATTTGGACTCTTCATATGCTTTGAATAGTTCCAAGTAAAGCCTTTGAAATTCTTTATACTTTATTTTTGGCTTTGGGCTTTCTTGGACTCTCGTAGGATCATAATTCAATTGATGCTTATTGGGCTTAGTTCTTGAGATCACATCATAATTACATCTTGGATAAGGGCTCCTATGTGATCTAGGATGGATTCTCCTTTATTACTAGTTTGGATACATTTAAGATATCCAACTTTTATTATTTTGTGAGATAATAACCCCACCATCCTTTTAGTTATCATGAGAATCATATTGTGAGAAGCTCAACAATGTGAGAATCATGGGTTTTATATGCATTAAATGTACATAGTCATCTATTGCAAAAAGTTCAAAATATGGTACTTTGTCATACCACCTATATTCTAATCGTAAACGGAACTGGCATTAAATTTTAGTTAAACTAAGGCATTAGGTTAGATTCCTAATTTTATTTCTAGCAATATCTTTTAGATATATCTTGTAGGAGGATTATTCTAGCGAAGCTTGACAATCTCAGGAGATTTTTCTTACAATTCTTCTTCATCAGAGGTTGGTTTTACTATTTTATCTAAGACATTTATACTCTAGTTAACAAATTATGTAGTGTCTAGGGCTATGAGATTGGAGCTAAAGGGATATAGTTAGCTAAGTTGTTCCTTAATGGCCTATAGAATTTAATTTTATTGGGTTTTATTTCTTACTAAGCTAAACTTGAGACTTGATAAGGCTTAAACATAAGGTTTTTAAGCCTACTATTGGTTGGTTTTATGGGCTCAGAAGAGACCACAGTTTCTTGGATTTGGCTTTCTAACCTAGAAAATTTTTTTCCTATTGTGTTCAAATGGGCATTTGTAAACTTATTTTGAGAAAATATGTTTTTAAGGTTTGCAGATTCACTATCCTAAGGCTTTTTAAAAGAAAAGCTTCTACGATTTCATTGCCAATATGGATTTTAATCATCCTGAGATGGGGAAGTTTAGATCTTATAGGCTGGTTATTTATAGTTTCCCAGATAGTGACCCTTTTTCCTATACTGACATGATTTATAATTTTGAGAAGGGTATGGAATATTGTTTTTAGATGCATATATTTCAAACTAATAAAAAAATAAAATATGGATCCTATGTTGATGAATGAAATTATAAAAACAATCTTGAATAATTTTCCTTTGATTTAGAAAATGTTTGAAAAACCATGTTCTTTTTTCTAGATTGTGAGGTGCATATAAGTCATGATGCAAATAAGTTTTATCAAATTCAAATTCTTTTACCAAGACATTTAGTTCATGAGCTATATTTTCTGTTATAGTTGATGTCGTGGGAGAATTTAGAGGAAACAAAGTCTTATCTTTGGGTTAAGGCTTGTGTAGACTAGTCTTGGCATGTTTGTGTTGTTGTCTACATTTCTTAGGGTCGTAAAAGGTATACCTGAGGTAGAATATCTGGTTGGGGTTTTATATAGAATGTTAATGGTATGAGGTACATTTGGATGGAGGTCAACCTCTTCTTTTTTCTATAAGGAAGATTTATGACAGGCAGTATTTGAGATACTCTTCCTAAGTTAATAGATTCTAATGACAATGCATAAAAGAACCTAGAACTGGGAGGTATTCTAATAAAACTTATTTTTATTCTTCCAGGTCAAAACTGATTTTTATTCTTCCATCCTAGCTAGAACTGGGTGATTTATTTTATTTGCGTTTGAGATTGTTAGATCTATTTTTCTAGTTCAGGTTCAACTTTGCCTTATCTAGTCCTCAATAAGTGCTATTTGGCTCCATTGAATGGGTTTTGGAATTACCATAGCAATTCTTGATATGATGAAGACTTTGGCAGTAGGAGGTTAATTTTTTCTACCCAGGGAAGAATGATGCAAACTAGCTATCAGTAGAGTTTTTAAAATAATGGGACAATAGGCCATGATTTACTCCTATTTTATTATTATTATTATTTAGTCTCCTATTTTTCTTAGAATGTAATTTTTATCCAATTTTAGTATTAATTTGAATTTTCCTTTCCTAGATAGGATTTAATTTTCTACCTTAGTTAGAATTGTCTTTATTTTATTTTCTACTTAAATTGGAGTTGGTAGGCTTGAGTCACCTCATAAATATGTAGTTTTGGGTGAGCAATACAATTTTTCTTTTTTTCCAACTTTCTATATCTTTTTGGAATCTTAAATTTTGATGCCTATTATTCTGGTATTCATTTAAATCAATAGATTAATAGAAGGTTATTTTCAATTTTTTTGTTATCTTTCTCATTGAGACTTGTGCTATGTCACGAGGCAATTTGTATCACGTTGAATGGTAGAAATCATATATAACTAAGATATAAAATCGTATCATGCCAAACAAAGATTACAATCAAAATTAGTTCATCCCGAGGTGGTTTATCCCACACCAAACATGGAAATCATATAATAACCAAGATTAGTTCATCACAAGGTGATTTATATCGTGTCAATTGGGAAAATCACATAACAAGAAAAATTTGAAGGCAGTTCGTATCATGTCAAAATGAAGAAAATTATATAAAAACAATGATTAGTCATCCTAAGGTGATTTTCACCATGTCAAATGGAAAAATCACATAACCAGTAAAATCTTAAGGTAGTTCATATTATGCCAAAATGCGAAAATCATAAAATAACTAAGATTAGTTCATCTCAAGGTGGTTTACACCATGCCCAGTGGGAAAATCATATTATAACCAAGAATAGTACATCTTGTAGTGTTCTGTATCACCACTCAAAAGGGAAATCACATAATAGCCCAAGTAATTCACCCATGTCACATGGGAAAATTGCATAATAACTAAGATTATTCCTCCTAAGGCGATTCATATCGTATTGAAAATGGGGAAAATTGTATGACTAAGATCATTTTGAGGCGGTCTGTATCACGTTGAATGAGGAAAATAATGTATTACCAAGATTAGTTCATCCTAAGGTGGTTTGTATCATGCCGAACAGGGAAAATCACATATAATTAAGATATACAATGGTATCACATCGAACAGGGAAGATCACAAACAAGATTAGTTCATCCTAAGGCAGTTCATACAACATTGAATTGGAAAAATCATAAAAAAGATTAGTTAGGATTGGTTAATCGTAAGGCGGTCCATATTATGCTAATTGAGTAAAATCATGCATAAGCAAGATTAGGGTAACTTGCTTCTTTAGAAAAATACTTTTATATAGAGCATTTACAATGTTGATCGGTCTTATTGGTAGTTTTCCATCTTTAGGGGTGTCCACGAACTTAAAAAGGATAATGAATAAACTTAGAGAATTAGGTAACAAATGAATTTCTAAAATTCATTCATATCTAGAAGAACTTTCTTGATTCTAAATAAATATTATCTTTCGACCTGGGTTGACTTTTACATATTGTGCAACATACATGATTCTCCTTAATTAGGAAATATCATGTAAAGTTGTCGAGATTTAATAAAAACATGTCATGTGGTCAAATTATGTTGGTTTGTTGATTTTCTATCTAGCAAGATCTAAATCAATTTAGGTAATAAGATTTTTCAAATTCCATTAGCATGTCCATTTCCTTCTTAACTAATCTTAAATGGTATTGTAATAGCTAATATTTCATAGTTTATTGTTGTCTCAATCCTTGTTTGGTTGAAGTGGTTAAACATACTAACCTCTTGATTTCTAATTATGAATGTTGGATTTCTTTGGTTTACTGTGTTTATAAAACTCTACTATTGTCTAAAAGTTAGAATCTTATCACCATTGCATCTTTGGTTTGCGTTGATTCTTCATTTTAGGCTTTATTATTATTTATTTTAGGCATAATACACACATGCCCCCCATGTACTTGTCACTTTTTGTCATTTTGACTCCTCAACTTATAGTTTTGCCATTTTGACACCTGAACTTGGCTAAAATGTAATTTTGAAACCCTATCAGCATATGTGGCACGGAGTAGCAAATAAACATGTGTAATATTATAAGGGCTTAACTAACAAAAAACTACAAGTATAGATGTCAAACTAATAGAAAGTGACAAGTACAGGGGGTGGTAGATGCATTATGTCATCATATTAGTGCAAACTAGTGCATTTTAGCCAAGTTCAGGTGTCAAAATTGCAAACCTATAAGTTAAGGTGTCAAACTAACAAAAAGTGACAAGTACAGGGAGCTATGTATGTATTACACCTTTATTTTATCGTAATATAGCTCTTACATCTCAATTAAGTATTCATAGCTGGACAAGTTGATTTTCCATACATGGGTGAAAGGGGATTGATTTTTGTCTCCCGTTGGTTGAATGTATTAGTTTACCCTTCATGTAGGTTGAACGAACTACCTTGGATTCATGGGCCAAATGAGTTGGTCTACCTCCTAGGTGAATTGCATAAATTAATATGCATCTTGAGCCAAATGAGTTAATTTATATCTCAGATGGACTTGATAAACTAATTAACAAACATCTCACACTGGTTTCTTGGGACAACCCACATCTCTCATGGGTTGGGCAATTTAACATGTTTCTCCCTAGTAGAAGCTAACCCGCATCTAACTCGATCAAAATATTTTCTGTGGGTTTATTGAGATCTCTCTAATAGGAATGCACATGACCCACTTTCAATTCTTCAATACCATTCCTATGCCACTTTTGATTTTCAGTCATTCATTGGTAATCTAACTTTCTCCTTTTTTTATGTCGCATGCATGGTGGTTGTAGTGCATTTGCCTTCATACGCCAGTTTAGCTTATGCTTTTATGGATATACTAACTCGATGCATATTTGTTAAGATGGTACCATCATTATCCTTAGTCTTTCATCGATGATCTAAGTCTCCTTATATTTTTGTACCACAAGCGTGGTGGTTGTAGTGCTTTGCTTTCACGGTCTGTGCTGTAATGTGTTTCCCTTTATGTTCCACTTATTTTTAGTTAATTATTTGAGTTTAGCGGGAGTTACTAATAAAGATCGGTTGTTTCCCCTCACTTTTCTCCTAGCACCACTGTCACTCTAAGCTCACTACACCAATGATAACTCTAGCCCAGTTTTTCTTAGTAGCTCGGTAATGCCTGCAAAATAGAATCGGTGAGTTGAGCTCACCGATGAGGATCTTGATGAATCCACTCTAATGGTTAAGTTGAAATTTGATATTTAAAGATGCATTCACTTAGTATTTACTTGATCATCTCATTCTATTTATAGTCCCCTTAGATCTAGGTGTTAGAGCGGGGTGATCGAATCACCTATATGAACTCGGTCTCATCACATGAGGTGACATCCACATATACCTATCAAAGCATGCAACACTTGTGCCCCTGGGTGGAGAGCCACGCTTCATCACATGATCACACATGAGAGTTCCCAAGAATCGGATAGCATGCATCTCATGCACCGCATCACCATGCGTTACTATCCTTTGCTCTGATACCACTATTGGGTTTCGTGATCCATAACACAGTGGAAAACAAAAACTTTTAACCACAAAACCCATAATCGGATCCATGTAATTCGAACTAGATTGATTAAGAGGGTTTCCAAACACTCACCAAGATGCTCTTATGGAAAGATTGTTGGAATGAAGAGAGGGGGTTCACACCATTGACACCCTACCTCGAGCTTCGCATATTCCTTTATCGGATTGAGACGTCACCAAAAGGTTATGCCCTCTACGGTATCCACACGAATAAGGTGATCTAAAGCGAAGTAGGTATGCTAGAACCTTATTGTCTCACAACACCTTTTTCTCTCTATGTGTTTCTCATAAAAGAAGTGAAGGAAGAAGGAGGAGAAAAGAGGCTTAACCTAAACCCTAGAGAATGAGATATATATATATATATATACATCCTATCTAAGGTTTCACTTACTAAAACAATTTTGGTAAGAATATACTTCCTTTTCTATTTATTTTAGATAACTCTTACCTAAAATAAATTAGGAAATAAATAAATAAATAAATACTAATATAAATATAAATATAAATATAAATATAAATATAAATATAAATATATATATATATATATATATATTTATTTATTTACTTATTTATTTAATCTTCCATAGAGATTATTATTGGGCTTATTAACCCAGGTTTGCTTTGGGCTTGTTCTAAGTGTGTGACCCTGTAGGTTCACACAACGTTGGTAGTAGGCCTAAAATTCCCATTTTATCCCACAAGTCATAATTGGTCTATGACTACCCAAGTTATGTGAAGGTCGATAATCTGACATAACCTAATACACAGCTTGTACTACAGTCCTTTTGTCACATGATATTTTGATTGAACAGAAGGCATGGATGATGTCATCCTTATATCGTTCAATCATATTATTTCTCGATCCTAAGTAGACTAATACCGATAACTCTTTATCATTCTAGCATGGCCACTCATTTCTCTTTAGTCTAACTTATCGAGGGGCCCAACAAATATCTTCTCAAAATAATTGACGGAAAAATTCCATCTTAACCACTCACATCCCTCACATAACTCATTCTATATCTAATCACAACCTGCTTTACCATCAGGTTAAAGATGGCGTAGGAATGTGTTAAAATACATAACTCATCATGTAGGAAACTATGGTGATCTCAGGTCAGAGGACTCAAATAATACTACTGTGATGAGAATTACCTATGACAATAATCCATGTGGTATTCTCATAGTGGGTCGATCCGGTACATCATTTCTCTAAATATGTACCTATGAGTTTGACTTAATATCTCATATACGTGATCAATAAAACTTAATCATCAGTCAAGCTCATAGTAGTCTTTATTCATTGTTGTTCCCACAACAATAATCGACTAGGGATATTTAGATTAGTATTCAAGTATCATCTAAGAGTTTTACTATCCAGTCACATACTTGATGATCTTAGTAGAATTAACTAATCAAGGATAATACTAGAATTAGCCAATAATAATAATAATGCATCTTTATTATTAAAATAGAAATATGACAAAGTCAAAGTATGGCCATACATAATTGGCTTAGGGCATAACACTAACACTACCCACCCCTTCTACATATTTTATAACCAAACTTCATAATCACCACAAAATCACAGTTTCTTCATAAAGCAATAAATAATTAAAATAAAATAAAATGCAAAAATGATGAAAAATGAAAGAAAAGAGTAGAAGAAGAAGAAAAATGCTATGAATGCAAAATTTTTAATTTAAAAATGATTGAGAGATCCTCAGATGGACTAGATAATTACCCTTGTAGTGTGCTTTTGACTTAGATGTGGTTAGGGTTGGATATTGGATTTAAAACGTAAAAAAATGTGATTTTTAGTTGAGAGTGTTAAGGAGAAAGGGTCTCCAAATGCAAGGAAGAAACTTCTTTAGGGGAAAGAAGGTCTCTAAAATTGTCCAAAATCAGTGGTATTTTCTCTCTATATGAGATTTTTTTT
>CATIWK010263086.1:0-11390 GCA_949634005.1 Mallotus japonicus
TGTTAGTTTATAATACATTTGACTTATAAGATTAAAATTTTATTAAAAATAATTGTATTTCTTTTTTAATATAGTCATGAAATGTTTATTTTAATTTTTTAATTGTATTAACATTTTAATTGTTTATACATGATAAAAAAAATTGATGATAAGTTTGATTTTAATTTTTATTAATTTTTTTAATAAAATGATAGAATATAATATTAAAAATATTACATGTATTAAAAAATTATTATAAAATATAATAATTAAAAGAAATTTTACAAATATCAATTAAATTAAAAAAGTAGAATTTTTTTTATGTAAGGTAATGAAGTCATAATTTATAATATAAATAATGGAGTATAATTTATAAATGGAGAGAGTGCGATAAGCTCTACCAAAATTAAAAAAATTACAATAAAAAGTAGATATGTAAGATAAGGATATAAGTGTCTTTTGCACTTTAAAAACATTAATAATGGAGTGTGAATATAAAGTGTTGGAGTGCAAAAATCACCACCCTATTGACGTTTGGATTCTAAGAATTAGGACACAAAGGTTCAATTATCCTCAAAATTAATAATATAGTTTTTGACATTAATTATTTATAATAATTGTTGATATAAACCGTGTTGTTATATGGATAGAACATTAAACCTAGAACCACATATATATATATATATATATATATATATATATATATATATAAATTTCCTTAATAATGCCATTTTATTTCAACTATATAAGAATAATTTTTTTTTTGAAAGGATATAAGAATAATTTAATGAAGTTGGTGGATGTATTTTGTTTCTGTGCTTTAATTTACGCGTTTGAATTGTGCTTGTTAATACGGGTGATAACTGCTAATTATTAATAGCTAATTAATTATGTGAAGTTGACAATATTGCTATTTGACTTTAATATGATAGTATTAATTTAAATATACAATTTAAATATGTTTAAGATGGTCATTAATTGAATAATTAATGTTGACTTGTACCGTTCTAAAAAACAACTTGAGATTTTTATTTCGCTGAAAGGAACTGAAAGACCAAGCTAGAACTTGCAAAATGGTATTCATATATGAAGGATTTTGTGGGTGTTGTTTTGTGGGAAGTGACTATATATATATTAAGTGTTAATTAAGCAGTAGCATGCGCTGGCCAGTGACGGCAGTGTGTTGGCCTCCTGTAACGTGCTAAATGCTAACAACAAAGTGCCATTGATACCACGTTCAATAAACAACAAGCACTCAATATCTATTTTGGACTTTCTTGTTTATGTGTTTTGTATACGGTTAATCACATAAATATTTGACTGTCTTTTCTTGTCCTAACACTCAAATTGAAGTTATTGATTGATACTGAAAGAATTTTCCTCTTTAATTTGAATGAATTGAATTCTAAATTAGTCGAGTCATTGTAACTATAGGATATCATGAGTATTAGATGAAAAAAATATATATACATTGAATTTAGTGATTTATATTTTAAATTTTGCAATTAAATACATGATTTTGTTACATAGGCATATAAATTTTTAATGAAAATTTTATTTACTTTTCACTTTGTTGATTAGAATTTGATTGGACATAAAATTAATATCATCTAGGACTGCTTCCACTTTACCAGCAAAGTGACTGGTGGAATGGGAACCTAACATGGGTTCAAAAGAAAATGAAGTAAACAATGCCATGTGACTCTGTATTTGGCAACATTTAAAAGAAGTTCCATCTCCATTTTTTTGGGCTCAAGATTGAAACAAGAACTTGCCATTGGTAGCTAGAAACCTCCTATTTGAAGGAAAAAATAATAATAATAAAAATAACAGTTTTAACAGTGCCTTGGGGACCCATATTTATCATGATCTTATTCTTTATCTGAATGTTTTGACTTTGTTATTTTTCCCAATTCACATTCACATCTTAGTTTGGCCTAATCACCCTTTTCGACACTATTCAGGAAGGTTGTGGAGAAGTATACCAATGGTTGATTTCAATAATTCTGACAAAGCTTTTGACTCCTGAATTGGAATATTGTCTCTGTGGTAATGCCAAATCTTGATCCTTTACAGCCTTTTTCAAGAATTTTTGTGCAAGACGGCAGCTCTTTTCCTAGGCTTTTATGACTAATGTGCATTATATTTTTATATTAGCGAGCTTGTCTGAGATCACAAAGGAACCATTTGTCAACACTATTAATTTAAGTGTCAATATACCTAAGAAATTGATGGATTTTGAGGAAGGATTGATAGTTATTTTAAAGGGTAAATTTCGGTAAAAAAAAAGTGTAAATTTTAAATTCAAGAATTCTCATTAATTTATGGGTTTTCAAAAGTTTTTAAGATAGTAGTAATCACATATCATTATTAAATGAATTTATTTTCCACATATTCAGATCCAAAAAATAGAGTTTGAATCCATTTTTCTCTTGCTCTCCCTTTATGGTAAAGAATTAACTACTTCAACCAATTAGACCTACATTTTTTATCCACTATTATATAAACTTATATTATTAAGTTAATTAGGAGGGTGGACATCAACTGATAGTAATTATATAGATAATTCTTGGGGAATGAAAGGACAGGTGGGGGAGGATTCAGCAGATTTGATTGAAATGTGTATAGCAAAACAAAGCCATGAAAGTTTTTGAGGATTACTTCCAAGAAAAAAAAAAAATTGTTTTTGAGGATAGTCATCATTTAATTATAGAGATGAATATAATCCCAACTAAAAGATTTTATCTCAATATAGCTAAACAAAGTCATATTATTAGATGATCTCGTGAGCTAAAAAAAATAAATCTCAGGCTTTTAAAGAAATAGAAATATAAATCGGAGATTTTTTTTTGTCTATATTATTGCACCCATTAAATATATAATAAATTGAATATATGTAATCATGTTAAATTAGTTGAGAAATTTTTACTGCTCTTGAATTCAATAGGTTCTAAATACTACTGGTGGTTTATATAGATAAAAATAAATAAATTCAAAAAACAATTGTTGAAATTAATATGTAAGAAGCCATTTTTACTTAAATGATATTTAAGTTCAAACCAACTATATATGGTGTATATAGTAATCACGTTAAATTGTTGAAAATTTAAAAATCCAAATTAAAATGAGAAAAATTATTATTTCTCTAATTTTTTTTTTTTTTTTGAAAAAGAAAACACAAGACCTATACTCTAGAGTCGGTCATTACCATATTCCAAAACATGAACACTTGAGGTTGAGGGTCCACCATTTTTCTTCATCCACAAACAAATAGAAAAAGATTGAAATAAAACCAAATGCACCTACCAATTTCTGCCTAATTCTTGCCTACTACTTATGATATCGAATTGACATCTTGCATATAATACCGTATATGTCAAGAAAACAATGAAGAATCTGAAAATCCTTATTTACCATGATTATGAAAATTATGTATTTGATGTGATATTTGAAAACATTTATTAAGGCATTTTAATTAAACATTTTGCTATGTATCACGAGCCAAGAGAGATGATGGAGAGGCCGGTGCATGTAGAAATTACTAAGAAAATGGTGGCCGGCTGCTTCTCTGACTTCTTTCAAGCCTCACCTAACTAATACCTTTGCCTCCACGCGGCAATTCCGCTCTCTTTTTAGCTTCCAAATTCAAGAAACCAAGAAAAAAATTTAAAAAATAAAAAGCCCATAAAATACAGAACAGTAGCTAACACTACTTACACTCACTTGCACGACCCTCTCATTCTCTGAATCTTTGACTTGGCCCATGCCTAACTTCATCTCCAAGCTCGCCGTCACAAGCTACGACTTTTCCTAGGCTATGAGTGCGTGAATTTCTCTACTCTCTTCCCTATAATTTTTCATATAAAAACACATCAAACCCTACAAAACAAACACTACACAAACAAATATAAATACTCTGTGAACAACCTCCTCTTTTTGCACTCTCTCTCTTTCTACAACAAAGCCCAAATTCTAGTTTTTTCTCTTTTTCTCCATTCTGCAATATATCCATGGCTCGTTCCAGTACTGCTATGGCTCTCATTTTCTTTCTGGCTTTAGCTACATTTGTGTCAAATATAGAGAGCAGGAAGTTGCTTCTGACGAACAAAGGGGAAAGCAGTACTGTTAGTAGTAGTGGTAGTAGTCGTATAAGTAGTACCGTCCCTTCCATATTTGCAAAGTTGATTTTGAGTGCCCTTCCAAAGGGTAGTGTGCCATCTTCTTCTCCTAGCAAAAAGGGTCATGCTACACTAGAAAATGAGGAGCTCTTTCGAAGACATCTTGCTCGTATTGATCGGATTCTACAGTCTGTTCCAAGCCCAGGAGTTGGCCATTAACAAGAATCAGCTTTCTCTCCAGTACTCTCAACATTTCTTGTTCTTGTATCATATATCAATTATTTGCTAATTTGTTCTAATTTTGTTTCAACAATTTTGAAAAATGTTCTTCTTTCGTTCTTCTTCCTTTTTTTTACTTTTTCCCTCGTGGGTTAGTTGCATACAGAAATGTATACCGTATAGATACTATAAGGCTGTAGTTATTATCTCTTTGATCATTTCTCATCTGTGGCTTTTGGCTATAAGATGCTTCTCTTTCATATGTATATGAATCAGTGAGAAAATTATTCTGAAACAATTGAGAGTATAACGGTATATGAGAGCAATCTTAAGGGCACATTCTTATATATATATATATATATTGGTTTTGAACAGGGTAAGTATTACTTATAATGAAGATAATGAACAGATTTCAGAATCATTTTTTTGCAATGTAGGTAATTGAAATCTTCTTCAATTCCATATATCATATCTTTTTCTTTTTTACCATTTTGAGAGGCCATAAAGAGCTTTTCACTTTCAATGCAGAAATCTTAATTAGAAAGTGTATAAAAATACTAATGGTCCAGTTGGTGAGGTCTATACACTTTGTCAAGACATGGCAAGCCATTCTTCTCTGTTTAAGTCCTCCCAAAAAGGGGCCATAAAACTCGTAGAGATCAGACTAAAAAAGAAGGTAAAAAATAAGTGCTCTTTACATGAAATCAAGAAAACACAGAGATTAACCAACAATCGTAGGAATCAATTGGCAGGTTATTCCCGCTTAAGTTAGGTCTCAGGTTCGAATTCTGATGTATGCAGCCACCTTGAATTAGTTGTTGGGAGACTTTTACCGCTCTTATGGTTCTGCTCAGGTTGAATCGAATTAGTTAGAGTTCAAAAAAATTCTTAATACCAATAATTCAGACAAAAAAAAAATACAGAGATTAATTGACTATATATATATAATAAAGAAAGATTCACCACGTCCATGTGCAGTTCCTATGGGCTAAACAACTTGGTGTTTTTATATGCAAAAATTGACTTGGAGCAAATCTGTTTCAATCACGGATTCAAATTCACTCACTATACCATATATGATAACGTGATGTATCCTTTATGCAGAGGTTAAGAGACATCATTGGTGCTAATCAGTGAGTTATGACAAGGGTTTGTGAACATATTAGTCAACTAGTCATATGTAACAAAGAAAAAAAATACATAATATCCAAACAAGGAAAAAAATGTAGTTTGAAATTCTTCTTTAAAATCTTTGATGTGAATTCTATTTCTTCAACCATATTAGTTTCTTGCACTGGCCCGATCACAAATGTCTCTGATTTATTTTAGTAACTTCAAATTTGCCTTCCAATCTTTCTGCCCGTGGAGTTGACTTCACACTTTCATTTTGTTAGTATCATTTGCCGGATCAATCATAATTAAATTACATCTAAAATAATTTTAAAAATATATTATTTACACCAAATGAAATCAGCTGTTAGAAAATTATTATCATTTAAGTGACATTTAGAGTTTAAGTTATAGTATATACAATTGCATTAAATTATATTGATAGGCTTTTGCTGCCTTTATAGTTCTGCTCGAGTCGAACCAAATTAGTTTGGGTTCGAGTTATAATGTATGCAGTCACATTAAATTTATGTTGAAAGATCTTTACTGCCCTTATAATCCTATTTGAATTGGAACGAATTAGTTAAAAGTCAGTGTACTCTATATTAGTGATTCGACCAAAAGAAAAATATTTAATTTAAATAGAAAATTTTAATTAATATATAATCCGAGATTATATAAAATTCTTATGAGTATCTAATAATATATATTAGTATATTATCCATCTATCTAATCTTTGTATATTATATTGAAAAGCTTAGTCATAGTCTATAGCACTAGTGACAAATACAAATGACAAGAACTATCGATCAAGCCATATTAATTAGTCTTAAACTAAACATGCAAAAGCCAACAGAACTAAGGTACATAAATTATTTTAGCAAACAGATAATAGCCATTTTTGGATTTGTACATAAAATTATTCAAAACCGTCTCATGATCAGTAAATCTCTTCAGCATGCATGTGCATGTTATACTATAGCAATACGCTTAGAGCAACAAGGAAAAATATAAAGACGAAAACTAGGCATATCCATAAAACACTTTTACGTGCAGGACCATTTTGATTAATTAAGGCAATCATCTGAATTAAAGATGTGAGATGTAAATTAAGGAAGGAGACATGAAGAAACACAACAGGAACAAAATATGAAAGGATTGGAACATCATAATTATGCCTTATCTAAAGGTAACACAAGGGCTCCACAAACCGCCCCGTAGCTGCGGAAATCTTCAGCAAACTGAATCAAACATTTTTGCATTTATTCCTGGTTTCGTCGGTATAAATGGTCCCTTGCCCTTCTCTCTCTTTATCCATGACAATACCACCAAATATTCACAACCATCATATATATTCTCTTCATTTAAATCATTTTCAACACCAATATTTTCTCTCTTCAAGAGAATTTTTTTTTTTTTTTGTGGGACGACGAATTAATGTGCAATTGATTAAAGGACATTTCTTAGCTCTTAATCATACAAATAGAAGTTTGAATTATTTGGTTTTTATTCTACATCAACATGAAATTCTGATCTTTTTATATATAATTTTTTAAAATGTGTTAAAGTTGCAGATGGTGATATATGAAAAAGACTCTGGAAAATTACAATTTATTTCGCTAATGTGAAAAGATGGAACACACAAGTCAAACCCATCATGTGGGCAGCCTACTGTTAAATCTCTGACAGTTTGACTATGAAATAGGACTACTGTCATTTTCATCCCCAAATTCCCCACTCGTGCTTCTCATTAATTCTTGGTCTAATTTGGCAGACCTTCATTGGTAGCTAAAATTAAGGTCATATTCTAAGAGTTGACGAGAAACCTTACTCCTTACGCATCCATGCAAATGCTAATAAAATTATTTTTGATAATTTATATGGATTCATATAAACAATTGAATATGAATCATGAGGAAATTACAGAGAATGTCCATGAGAAGCCATATTTTGGGTTGATGGAGAAATTTTTGACACGCTTTGTACCTAGCATTTTTTGGGGTCTGTGTGCGTTGATTTTGTTAGCCAATTAATGAAAATAGGCAAGAATGTGCACATGAATTCCTTCAAAGAATATTTCCAAAAAAAAAAAAAAAACTCCTTCAAAAAAATGAACCCATTGAGCCAAACTTCTTCGTGCTGTGTGAGACTGTTATACATATGCAAAGGGCAGCCGATCAATTATCAAAAAAAGGGTACCTGATGTGTCCCATAAAAAGTAAAAAGGGTACTTATCTAGTTCTCTGCCGGATGTTGAGAATATATCCCACATTGAAAACTTACAAAATAAATAAGGATTTATAAGTGGTGTATATTGGGCATTAACATAAGGCAATTGGTTTTGTGTTATATGAGTCCAACTTCATTATAAGTCTTAATTTGCCAGTTGTCCGTCTGGATACTCTCGAGGCCCATGAATTCTTAATACTGGATGCATGAAACTAGTGAATATGTAAAATCTTAATAAACTTTATCTTAATGATGTTGAATTATCAATAAATCTTGTTTTAACGATATTAAATAACTCCATACTATATGTTATTTTTTTATTAAAATTTTTAAGGTAGACATTTGATTAGTTGCTATACTAAAAATTAAAATCTAACCTTGAGCATATTATGTAAATTCTGAGCATATCAGTTCAAAAAAAAAAATAATCTGAGCATATCAATGATCAACAGACATTAGTTAACTGTAAAATTTTCATCCAAGAATGTAATAAATTAATGACAAAATGATTAACTATAATGAAATTAAAATCTCATCCATTCATTAATATTATAAATAGCTAGATAGTTAATTAGTGAGAAAATAGTTAAATGTTAACTTGTTGAAGAGGGCATCTTAAGGTATAAAGTTTAAATTTTGTTATCGTTAATTTAAAATGAAAGAATTATCCATTGTTGTGCAAGCCATCATATCATATGATCTCCCAATTATAAAAATTAAAATAATAATAAAAAAAAAAGATTGCTCCAATCTCCATTCCTTAAAATCGAACAAAACTTATCTTGATTATGATTAAATCAACCTTGATGAGTTGAGGAGAAAGGCCTAGTGAATGGTGATAACTGGGTCATGAAAGGCTAATTCATGAATAAGAAGGCCTGTGTGATGGTCTTTTATATATATATATATATATTAGGACTAAACTATTTAGAAATTTTACAATATTTAAATAGTCGCCATGGAGCTAAATTTTTGTAGCATCTACAGCGAAGAAAACCATAAAATGACAATACGACTATGAGTGTATACATGTATAGAGCAGCTCCATACATATAGACAACATGGACTCTTTCATAATAATGAAGTCCTAACTCGAACAGAAAAAAAAATTGAAAATTTCTTGCATGTTGTTTTCAGTGTACGTGTATTATATAGGCAATCGTCTTGACAAAAAGGCTAAACATGTAATGAACTAATTAATTACCAACTCCAGGGCTTGGAACTGAGACTAACTTGTGAAAATTATACATAAAAGGTGTAGCATTACCCCTGTGACTTGGACCAGAGGCTGTTATCCTACGAACGTTCAACAATGACGCATGAAAAGCATGCAAGTTTAGCCGCCTATCAGCTGCATTAATGGTGTCAAATACTGCCGCGTCTCTCCCATGAGGAATTTGGGCTAATACTCTCGACCTCAAAGATGGGTAGATTCGAGCCGCAGAGCTTGCATTTGCCATGAATATGAGAATCACGATTGAAATGGTGAAAGAGAAAATGATCTTTTGATTCAACGAAACCATGGTCGTTAGGCTGAGCGAAATTTTTTGCTAATGTTTCTTGTGTTGAATAATATTGTAGGATTTAGAGTATGGGGTGGTGGCCTTTTTATATATATCTGAAAAAGGAAAAATAGGATTAAGATTAATTTTCCCGCGTATTAAGTGGACCATAAGGGAAGTTCTAAGAATCAAAAACCAGAGAGTGGTGGAGGCGATAGATCATAGAACGACTAATGCTTTAATTACTATATAATCAATTTAATTGATCGTTCCATCTTACGAGTAGTCCAAGATGTGAACATTTTTTTTTGTAAAAAGAAGAGATTCAACTCCCACTTTCCTCTTTCTTTAATGTTGAAAATTAACCACTTTATCTAAATATTATTCAAAAAGAATTAATTTATCCGAACTAGTCAAAGTCACCAATACATTCTGCATATTAATAGATTATATATGAATTTCTTAATTTTTTTTATATAAACTAATTAAGAGATCATAACAGTATAATAAAATCAATTAATACTAATATAAAAACACCATGATCAACTGATCTTTTATTTCTTTACATTCTTAAATTAATATCTTAGAGCAGTTGGTGAGGATTATTTTTGTTTAAACAATACTTTAAATTCGAATTATAATGTATGAAATTATGTTAAATTAGTTGTTAAAAGATCTTTACAGCTCTTATGATTCTCCTAGATTGAACTGGATTAATTAGGTTTAATAAATTTTGAATATTAATATTTTTAAAAAATATAAAATCTTATCAAGTTGGGATAGTTTTGGTGTCAAATTCTTTCTTGGTATATCATAATGTATATTTAAAAAATAAGAACAATTTCTATTAATAAGAATTTATACCTATGTAGCTTAACGGTTGGTAAGTACAACTAATTTATTTTTTTGACATTAATTAAGGAAGAATTAGATACTACACATTTCAATACGCGCAGAATTATAGAATTATATAATAACCTGTAACTAATTAATACGTTCTTATAGTACCCGATAGGGCATATATGTGGGTATTTGGGTACATGCCTTGTCAAAGGAGCATACATCATCATAAAACTAATTAAAGGAACTATCACGATTGTTTCATATGTTGACTTTTAGCTATATAAATATAAAATTGACTTTTATCGAAAATGATTATCTTTATTGAAAATTTAGAATGATGATACAAGAAAAGAAATATGCATGGCTTGCTAGTTATGTATGTATATATATTAAATTTTTTTTATGTAAATTACTTGATATTTAGAGCTTAATAAATTTTGACTAATTCAGTTTCATTTAACTTGAGATTACAAAAGCAGTAAAAATCTTCAAACAATTATTTAATATGATTACATACACTATAACTCAATCAAAATATCATTTAAACGAAAATAATTTCATGTTAATTAATTTTAACAGTTGGTTATATGCCCATTAATATATATATATATATATATATATATATAAAGAAGAAGAAGAAGAAGAAGAAGAAGAAGAAGAAGAAGAAGAATTTGTTAATGTATAGAAGAAGAGTTGACAATGGCGGGCGGGCAGGGGATAAGATGGACCATCTCATAGATGGTGCTTATTTTTCTTGCACGAGGAAGAAAAAATTTAATAAATCACTCCTTATTAGGCCCATGAAATTCACGAAAAGGCAAAAAGTAAAAGGATTGCGTTTTAATCATATTGAAATACTGATGGCAAAGCTCAATCTTTTCTAAAAGCTGAATTTAGAGGAAAAGATATGAAAATATATCCGCCCATTCACAATCACGTCATAAAATGCTATATATGTCAAAGCACCAAAGTCTTGGTAGGGACAATTTGATTGGGTCATGCATGAGAGGGAAAATTAGATTTAATGGTCAATTTGCCCCCTGTATTTGGATGCGGTGGCTAAAAAACCCAGATATTAACTTTCTGACTAATTTTACATATGAATTTGTCAATTGTGGCTAAAATACTCCAAAATTGGCCATGCAAGTCACGCGTTTTTTTAAGGAAAAATTATAAATTTGGTGTCTGAACTTTTGTGGTTTTTCTATTTGAGTGTCTGAACTATATTTTTTTCTATTTTGAGTGTCTGAACTTTTGTGGTTTTTCTATTTGAGTGTCTGAACTATATTTTTTTCTATTTTGAGTGTCTGAACTTTGAAAAAACATATTAATCAGGTGTATCTGGCCTATTTTAAGCTGACTGTGTGCTTAGTCAGCTCAAACGGGTCCA
>CATIWK010263087.1:0-12977 GCA_949634005.1 Mallotus japonicus
ATGGACTGCACAATAAAAAACATTCCTCCCCTTTGAAATTGATAATAGTAGAATTCGAACTTTACACCTTAATATACCCTTAAAAAAAAATATTTGACTACTCTTTATCATTACAAACCACAAATACAATAATAACAATTGCAACAACATTATTAATTATATATATATATATATATTCTAGAGGTGGATCCAAAATTTTACACATTAAAATTTAAATTTAAAACCTTTTGAATCTCTGGGTGTCCGGTTGCACCGTTTGCTCCAAACCTCGTTACCAATACGAATTGTTAAAAAAATTTATAGCAACATGCATGCCCGCTATTGAATCAATCCCCACTTTGGTCTTTGAATGCATAAAATAATAATATAAAATTCAAATCAAGTGCTCCACTTGTACACTTGAAAATAAATAATAATAAATTTTGACTCAGGAGATTTGAGTCAACTGTTGATACAGAAGGGTTTTAATTAATTAATAATAGTAATAGTTAAAATAAAAATAAAATAAAATAAATAGGAGATTTGAGAGAAGAGAGATCATATCCTGTGGAAAAGGAAGACTAGTTGTTTGGTATTTAGGGAAAAAGCAACTGAAAAGGGAATTGTAAAAGTGAACAAAAGATGCAATAGGAACAAGTGTTCAAAAAAAAAAGAGATGGAATAGGAACACAAAACAACATATCAAATCAAACACTTTTTTATTTATTTTATTTATTTATTTTTTTCATCTAACTTCATTATATGCATTCCAAAAATTTATTTATTTATATTAAATATATAATATTCAACCATTAAATATACATAAATAATATATACTTTAAATATACATCTAAATAACTAGTTCACAATAATATGTATCATAAATTTAACGATTACATACAATTTATTTAAAGAAAATTTTACTGAATTTTTATGTAAACCTATTCTATGCATTATAGAAAATTTTATGTTGGAATATTAGCTGGAGTAAATTTGTTAAAATTTTTTAAATAAACACTAATTACAAAGTCATAAATAAAAATTATTCAATACTTTTTGAACATTGTATATGAGGGATTCAGAAAAAAAAAAAAAAAAGACTTGATCCCTGATGATGCATAATATTTATAAGAGATTTAACCATTAAATCGAAACTTTACATAAATCATGTAAGAGCTTCTAAAAATTGTTAAAAAAAAGAAAAAAAAATTAACAATTAGTTTAGATGCTTAAATTTTATAGCTGAAAATGAGAGAGTAAAGCAGGATCCAGAAATCAAATTCTACTCTTAATTAAATATCTTAATTCAATAAAAAAATATTTTACCATGCATCCATTCTAATCAGATTAGGCGAAAAAAGTTTTTTTTTTTTTTTTTACCAAAAATAGTTTTTAACTATATATGCATAAAAATAAAAATGAGAGAGTAGTGTTGAATTGATATTTGAGTGGCGATGTGATGATGGAGATGAATGATATGTGTGCGGTGGTGGGTGCAATGTGTTATTCTCTGCCTGTCTTTTTCTACCTTTACAATTTGAAGAGACCCTTTCCTCCCTCTCACTTTCTGCCACGCTGACACTGAGCCAATGTTACCTTTTAACTCGTTCTCACTACACTCAACTCACTCACTCACTCACTCATCTTTCCAACCCCCCAACCCCATGAACTAGACGGGTCTAATTAATTATACCACATACCAATTTTTATTATTTTTTATTTTTTTTTACCAAAACCACATACCAATTCAGATACTCAAAAACTTCAAGTACCTAACAGTAATTGATAAAAAATTTTCTCCTAAGTTCAAAAAAATTAATATATTTACAATTTCTTAAACTCGATACGTTTTATCAATTTCTTTTAAATTCATAATTTCAATATATTAATTTACTAAACATATGATTTATAAATACTTTTTGAAGAGTTTAAATATTTAAATAGCCTAATTTCAAATTAAATTTAAATATCTTAAATTTTATTAAAAATATTAATAAATTTTATTTGTAACATATTAAAATATTTAAATGATTAATTTATGAGTTATGCATGTGTGCAAATTTATCTAGACTGTTGTCCCTAAAAACGATCGAATTAGCTTTAACTTTTTCATAAAAATTATATTCTATTTCTTAATTTTTCATACTTTTTTGAAGCACTTCAATGCGAATTTTGTAAAATAAACTATGCTTAAAATACCAAAACATGTTTAGAGAAACCTAGGATCAAATTAACTTAACCTTAGAAAACTATATAGTAGGTCACTCATTAGGTCAAAATATCCTTTTTTTAATCCCCATGGGACACAATGATCAATATTTGCAAGTGTGTTCTATATATTGTAGGCTTAGTAAAAGATAATGAAAACATTAGTTGAGATATTAGTAAGTTAAAAGATTAATGAGATGCCTAATCCATTTAGAAAAAAAAATGGTAAAATATTATATCATGGGGTTAAGATATTTAACAGAGAGTAGGGTTTGATTCCTCTAGTCTCCAGCTTTTTTATATCATTTCATGTGGTTTAGTCATTAAGCTAGTGTTAAGAAAAGAAAAAAAGCAAGAGTAAGTGAAAGAATAGTTAAATGATAACTCATTTTCAATGACATTTTGAAGTGTAAAGTTAATTTATGTCGTCATCGATTTAAAAATGAAAGAATACCTTCTGTTGTGCAGTCCATTAAGATTTAGATAATATGAACTCCTATTAAAAAAAGAAAAAATATTGAGATCTTAATTATTTTCTATTCGAAGTCTTAATTAAGAAGCACAAACTAGAAAATTAAAGATTCATGAACCTTTTTTTGTAAAGGTGAAGAAAACATTTTAAATATGTTGTTAAAAAAAAAACATTTAAAATATGTTCATAAAGCATGGTGACTAAAAGACACTTAGAAGATGGATTGGAAAGCACGACCACCCAAATAATTGTCATCCATAGGATTCAATTTTCCTTCAAAAAGAAAAAAAAAAAGAGCTTAGAAATAATGGCAATAAAATTCGAATTTTATCTTTAATTATTAGATCAGGCATCACATTAAATCCATCAATCACTTACTCAAATCAACTTTCTAAAATTTACTTAAAAAAAAACTTGGTAAAAGTAATAATAAAAAAAAAAACCCAATTCTTAAATAGATTACTTACTCTTATAATGGGCATTATATAAGAAAATATCATATGCAATAAAATCTGTTTATAGTTATATAAAATAAATTATACTATACTAATAAAGGATTTTAGTCTCAAATTATACTAATTATCAATAAAAATAAATTTAATATTGTGATAAACTATATATTTCTATATTTTACTTTTTTTAAAAAAAACTTGCTTTGATATGTATGTATATATATATATATATATATATATGACACATTTTATTAATTGATTATATTAATATAGCACATATTTCATGTCATTTATAATAAGAATAAAATAAGTTAAAATGGTAATTTTTGCGACTATAATTCCTTGAATTATAATATTCTCACAAAAATAAAATTAGTTTTCCTAATTATAACTCCATTAAATTAATATACTTTTCTCATAATAATAAAATTGGGGAAAATTTTATGGTTACTTGATTTTTTAGTTAATTTTGTTTTACTTTGTGTTTATAAAAGTGTATTTTATCATGCAAAGTGGTTATTGATAAAGTATATTTTACTTTGTAAAAAATAAAATAATGATAGAATGCACCTAAAATTGATATATAAAACAACTTTATAATTTACATATACGACAATAATAATAAAAAATTCAATCCTAATTTTGATAAAAAAAGTTAAATAAATTAAAATTAAAAGTGTTAATTCAATTTAAATTTATATGTATTTATATATTTATATTCAAATTACAGAATTATGAGCATGATAAAATTTTTTTAATAATTAATTTAATATTATTATTATTATATGTATTATAATTTTAATAAATTTGAATATAAAATTTCATTTAAATAATATCAATTTTAGTGGGAGTGAGTTGGCTTAACTCATCATCACCGAGTCAATGAAAAAGAAATATTTTTTTTAGATACTCCATATATCAGAAGATTACACGTAAGCAGACAGTGACGCTGACTGTCCAATTCTGTCCCCACTTGAAGTAAGTGGCCACAGCATCTCCCTCTCTCCCTGCACCCAACCAAAAAAAAAACAAGGAAATCTTTAGATTTATAGAATCTATACTCGCCAGTCACCTCCTATTCTCCACCACCCTCCTCTCTTCCTCCTCCTCCACCACCACCACCGCTGCTGCCTCCACCACCACCATCGGGTCCCACCTTCCACCTCCTCCACCATCACCACCACTCACCAGTACCCATCTCCCCAATATTTAAGTATTTATCATAAGCTTCTCTTGTTTTTGTTTATTGTTACAGAAAAAAAAAAGACAGCAACGATAAACATAAAAAAACAGACAACTGAACTGAACTCTCTTGTTTTTGTTTCTTTTATTACCGGCAATGCCTACGCCGGTAACTACAGCCAGGCAATGCTTGACACCAGAAGCAGCTCACGCGCTTGATGAGGCCGTGAGCGTTGCTCGTCGGAGAGGCCATAGTCAAACAACGTCACTTCATGCTATTTCAGCTTTACTTTCGATACCCTCTTCGATTCTACGTGACGCTTGTGTTCGTGCAAGAAACAGTGCGTACTCTCCTCGTCTTCAATTCAAAGCTTTAGAGCTCTGTCTCAGTGTTTCGCTTGACCGTGTTCCCGCCACTCAGCTCACCGAAGACCCGCCAGTTTCCAACTCTCTCATGGCGGCGATAAAACGGTCTCAGGCTAACCAGAGACGGCAGCCGGAGAATTTTCATTTATATCATCAGATTTCTCAGCAACAGCAGCAGCAAAGTTCTACTTCAATGTCATGTATAAAAGTGGAGTTGCAGAATTTTATTCTGTCGATTCTTGATGACCCTGTTGTTAGTCGGGTTTTTGGAGAATCGGGTTTTCGGAGCTCCGAAATTAAGCTTGCTATTGTTCGTCCTCTTCCTCAGGTTTTTAAATTCTCACGTTTTAAAGGCCCACCTGTGTTTTTATGTAATTTGAGTGATAATTCGGATCCGGGTACTGGTAGACGGGGTTTTAGCTTTCCTTTTTCGGGTTTTAGTGCTGGATTCTTTAATGGAGATGAGAATTGTAGAAGGATTGGTGAGGTTCTTGTGAGAAATAAAGGGAGGAACCCTTTGCTTGTTGGTGTATGTGCTTATGATACACTTGCAAGTTTGAGTGAGTTAATACACAGAAGAAAAGAGAACATTTTGCCTATGGAGCTATGTGGGTTAAGTGTGATTTGCATTGAAAGTGATGTTGTAAAGTTTGTAAGTGAAAATTTTGATAAAGGGTGTGTGGATTTGAAGTTTGAGGAGGTGGGTCGATTGCTGGACCAAAATTTGGGACCTGGGTTGCTGGTGAATCTTGGTGATTTGAAGGTGTTTATCAGCGGTGACCCTGATAATAATAGTGCTAATAGTGGTGATGGATTGAATTACGTAGTTGAAAAATTGACAAGGTTGTTGCAGTTGTATGGAAGAAAAGTTTGGTTTATAGGTGCAACAGCAAGTTATGAGGGTTATTTGAAGTTTGTTGGTAGATTTCCTTCCATTGAAAAGGACTGGGATTTACAGCTTTTGCCTATCACTTCTTTTAGAACTTCCATGGCTGAATCTTATCCCAGGTCTAGGTAAAGTGGTTTCTTTTGCATTTTAATATTATATTATGATATGTATGCATGTAACTCATTTGTTTATGGCTCTGAGAATTTAGTTGTTTTACATAATCTTGCTAGGGGGCCTCAAACATGCTTTGTTTTTGTATTTTTTCAAAAGAACATGCTTTGTTTGCTAGTGAATATAATACAGCTTTATTTATTATTTGTTTATTGGTATACTTAGTTGTTTTATAATGGATTGTATTCTTTTGATTACTAGTCTCTGCCCAATAGTGACTTTCATAGGAATGATGCTCCAAGCAACAACTTTAGAAAGATTTTATTCATACAGCTGATTTTTTTTATAACTAAATATAAAGGACAGACAATATTATAAGAGTTTGTGAATTATGTCAGCATTAGTTTAACATGTTTTAAACTGGGTTCCCTCTGTCGTATCCTTTCTCTTAGTTACACTAGATATAAATGGATATCTTCCTTTACTGGATCATGAGTTTAGATGAGTTTTGTGGTTAGCTTCTTACTCAATTGAGTTTTCTTGGTTATGAGCATGTCCGTTTTTGGGATATTTGTTATGGAGTTGCCTTGATCATTTTAATTGGTCCGAGTTTTTTGCCTGTTGAATACGGTATCTTAGGTATGTCTTAGCAGTTATTTTATAGTTGAGGTGTCTGTTTTATATAAAAAAGTTTAGCATAGATCAACATTTAGATTGAATATCTTGGCTTATTATTTTAGTGAGGTGTTCATTTTATCCTCTTGAGCATTTTGCACCCACTTTTCTCACAGCTGTCATGCTAAAATTGCAGCTTGATGGAATCATTTGTTCCATTTGGCGGGTTCTTTTCTACTCTGTCTGAGTTGAATGGCTCCTTAAGCAGTTCTTACCAGTGCATATCTCGCTGTCATCTGTGCAATCAGAAGTGTGAAGAAGAAGTACTTGCTGTTTCGAAGGGTGGATTCATTGCTTCTGTAGCAGATCAATATCAATCTAACTTACCTTCTTGGTTGCAAATGATTGAACTTGGAACAAACAAAGCATTGGATGTGAAGGTACGTCTGCCTTTTAATATGTTATCCATATAGGAATTGCTTCTAGTTTAACACGGACCGAGTGTTTAGACATGATATTGTGCTCGTACCAACCCTCTGAAATTATGATATAACTTTTCATAGTTAGCTAACATTACTCCTACATATAGAAAATAGAAGTCATGAGCCATCTAAGATATGTTATATCTGATTGCTTTTGAGGCTTATCATGTATCTAACATTACTCCTACTTATAGAAGATATGATAAACTTGTATAGATCTCTGCTTTGGTCCAAAGTTTATGGTCCAGCACAAATGGTACCTCGGTACCAGATGAGAACCAAGTCGCAATTGTTTTTTATGGAAAGTTGACAGTTAGATTTTGTTAAAGGCATAGGTTCATTATACATTGGATTTAACATACTGAAATTCTAAAGGATCTTTTCCATATTCATGTAAAAATCAGTTTCTATTTCTTCAGTGCAGACAAGAGATGATGGAGTGGTATTGAGTGCCAAAATTACAGGTTTGCAAAAGAAGTGGGATAACATATGCCGGCGTCTACATCATGCCCAGCCACCAGGATCAAACACTAACCCTTCTCAGTTTCCAACTGTTGTGGGCTTTCAGCTGGTTGAAGACAAAAAACATGCTGAAAAGTGTAGCGGCAATGATACAGAGGCACCACTTGATGGAAATAAATGCGTGAATGTCCCCATTGATTTGCACAAGATTTCAAGTAAGCAATTAGGTGTTCCCTCATCTGTGGCGAAGACTGAGAGTGTCAAACCATTTGAAAAACTTTCAAAAGAAGAAGATCTTGAGTCAGGTGGTCTCAGATCTCCTCATAGTTTTTCCAATTCAAGCACGGGTGATGGTGATCGATCATCTCCTACATCTGCAACTTCTGTGACTACAGATTTGGGCTTGAGAATTAGCCCTATCTCTACAAGTAATGAGCCAAGGAAATCTGCAAATAGAAATCATGTTGAACTTCCAAAGGACTTATCTGGTTCCTATACAGGAAATGTTGATGTTGTCAATGGCAGCATCTCTGACCATCTGGCCCATTCATCATCATCTTCTTCTCTTGATTTTGGTGGGCATTTTGATCCTAGTGGTTTTAAGAAGCTGTTCAGAGCTCTCACTGAGAAAGTTAGCTGGCAAGACGAAGCTGTGCAGATGATCAGCCAAACAGTAGCTCACTGCCGGACAAGAAATGAAAGACGCCAAGGATCCCGTTTAAGGCGGGATATATGGTTCAATTTTCTTGGACCTGATAAGTGTGGTAAGAAGAAAGTTGCTGCCACACTAGCTGAGATATATTTTGGAAGCAGTGAGAACTTAATATCCGCAGATTTGAATCCACAGGATGAGATAGTCTATACACACAACCAAGAAGTACATGTCTATGATGTAATGTTTAGGGGGAAAACTGTAATAGATTATGTTGCGGGGGAGCTAAGCAAGAAGCCCTTGGCCGTTGTCTTTCTTGAAAATGTAGATAAGGCTGATGTGCAGGCTCAGAATAGTTTGTCCCATGCTCTTCGAACTGGTAAATTTTTAGATTCCCATGGAAGAGAAGTCGGAATAAATAATGCGATTTTCGTTACAACTTCAACATCAGATGATAGAAATCTCTCTTCCACGAGGGACTTGTCTACCTATTCTGAGGAAAGAATATTGAGAGCAAAGGGCCGGCCAATGCAAATGTTAGTCGAACAAGTTCCTAATAACAAAATGGGTCAAAATTTGGATGCATCAGTGACAATGAGAAAAGTCATCTCTGGTTCAATCTCTGTGAATAAAAGGAAGCTTGTTGGTGTAAATCAAAATATAGAGCATGTTGAAACTTCTGAAGCCATTAAAAGGGCTCATAAGACATCCACTAGATATCTGGATTTGAATCTTCCTGCTGAGGAGAATGATGTGCAAGGGATTGAGGATGGAAACTCTGATAACGACACCATGTCTAGTAACTCCAGGGCTTGGTTGCAAGATTTCCTTTATCAGTTGGACAGAACAGTGGTTTTCAAGCCATTTGATTTCGACACACTTGGCGAGAGAATTCTTGCTGAAATCAATGATAGCTTCCAAAAGATTGTTGGCTCAGAATGTTCACTAGAAGTTGACTCAAAAGTTGTGGAGCAATTACTTGCAGCTGCATACTTATCGAACCAGAAAAGATTGGTCGAGGAGTGGGTGGAGCAAGTACTCAACAAGGGATTTATGGAGGTTCTCAAAAGGTACAATCTCAATGCTCATTCCATAGTAAAGCTTGTTGCCTGCAAGGACACATTTTTGGATGAGCACACAACAGGAGCTCACCTTCCTTCAAAAATTATTTTGAACTGATGCCTTGTGAAAACAAGGCTATTCTTGTAGTTAGGTGTATAATGTAGCATTAGTATGTAGAAACTCTTTGTTTAGCCTGATATTTTCCATAAGGTTAGTGGTTTTTAGCAGGTTATGTCTTTGGGTTTTGTATAATCTGTAATTTAATTTCTTGGGTCTACATTCCCAGCAATTTGCCTTTTCCATGGGATTAAATATTTAATGTACCTACCAATTGAGCCTAATCCAAATTGGTATGGATGATGATATACAGTTTAGTGGTTGTTTGATATGTCTTCTTCTGCTTAGTGCATAATTTAATGTCTTCCTTTTCTTCGTGCCATGTCAGAAATTCTACATTTTTAATGTAACAAAAAAATAAGTCTAATACAACACTTGAGAACAGCTGGTAGAGAGTTATTCTGACTTACATCATGTCTCGGATTTAAGTTGTGGTAATATTTAATTAGTTATTGGGAAACTTTTGTTGCTGTAATCAATTCAGTGGATTCTGAATACCGTAGTCTATAAAAAAATTCTAATAACTTTTTTTAAGTGTATCATGAAATATAAAGCTGGTTATTGTTAATTTATGAATTTTATTTCTAGCTGATTGAAAAAAAAAAAAAGGTTATTGTTGATTTATAAATTTTATTTCTAGCTAATTAAAAAAAGAAAAATGATCTTTTATTATATAATTTATCAATATTTAGGGATGTTTGTTTTAGTTATTGGGATGCAGCTGTTACCTGTCTCTTTTTTAATTTATCTTATCTTTACTCTTTTAACTTTAACTAATAATCATTACTTAATGAATAATTATTTGGATAATCATTAAAAATATTAATGAAATTGTAAACACCCTCTATTTGGGTCCGCAACGAAAGCCCGGTGATGAGAAAATCCGTATCTCGAATGCAAGAAGAGTCCTGAATCTTCTTAGAATAGATCCGAAAGTTTGAACCCAGCTCGAATCTTTCAAGCCTAGCCCAAAACCTTCAAGGCCCACAACCTAAGCCTTCTAACCCAAAAGCCCACCAGGCCTGGGTGAAGAGGCGATCGCCTCTACACCCTGGACAGTGATGAGACGGCGTCTCATCACACCTGTCCAATGCAGCAATAAATGCTATTTATTGTTGCATTTAATTCAAATCCCACACACTCCTCCAGCTGCATTTTTAGACGAAAACAAAGACTTTTGAGGCAAAAATTAGCTGGAAAAGAAGAAGCAATGATGAAAAATACTTGGTGGAAAAAAAACCTAAATTTTTGAGAAATTGAAGAGAGAGAATGAGAGGGGCTTAAGTAGAGCTTGAGCTGATTTTTTTGAAAAAAAGGGGGAAAGGACTAGAGGATATTATTTAGAAAAGAAAGGAAAAAACGTTTTGAGAGAAAGAAGAAGAAAAACTAAGAGAAAACAAAAGGAAAAGAGAGGAGAAGGAGGAATTTAAGCTTGAAAAGACTAGTTCTTTGAAGGAAAAAGGATCTTCCTTGCATTCAATTATCAAACAAGCTCTGAGGGCTGAGTTAGGAGCTCTAGAAGTTCTCCATTTAGTGAGAATTCTCATTTTCAAGCTTTAAATTCTTCATTTTTATATTAAGAGCATAAATTATTATATTTTGGTTTATTTTGAGTGTCTTGTTGCTTATGTGATGTTATATGCAAGCATGCTTGCTTGAATATGTGAGATTTTAAGTTTTAAGTCCCTGGTTTACGTTGGCTTGCATGTAAGTTTGAATTACTTAGTGTTTAAAAGAATATATGATTCTATGCAGTGATCTCCTATTGAGGAGGCGACGCCTCTTCATAGAGGCGCCGCCTCTTCATAATGAGGCAATCGCCTCTCGCCTAGAGTCATGCACGATTCTGCCTCACTTTTGTATATATTTGGTATACTTTTTGTATATTTTCCGTATCTAATACACGTACCATGTTAGTATGTAATCTTTCATGTTTAACTTGCTCAAATGATGATTTGTTTAAGAGGTTCATCCATGTTCATGTGAATCTTCATGTTTACTTGTGTGTAAGTATGATTTGAATAGTCATTTGAGAATATTGTCTATGTTGAAATTTGAACTAATAGTATTTGTTGTAGGTTCTTTGAGTGATTTCTTAATCACTATTTGATTAATGATTTAATTAGTTTTTGAGAGGTTTTATTGGATTATTACAATGATTGTAATCTTTAATCCCTTTCTCCATTTGTATTGAATGAATGCTTATAATATTCTTTTCATTACTTGTTCAAATTGCCAAGGTAATAAGCAAGCAAAATGAGACTAATGTGCAAAGTTGGTAAATTGTAAAAGTGAAAGCAATGTGTGACCAACATTAAATAAGGAAATTATTTGATAATTAAAGGTAATAAAATATAAAACACAAACGGAGGCCGACCGCAAGGTCGGGTGGGCACTTGAAGCCCATACCCAGTTTCCGAACCCGATCTCTGAAGACGGCTTCTGGGTACCTCCGTGGAATCTAGTTGCTGTAAGTGTGTCCCGGCTTTCATCCGGGTGACGACTTCATCTCCGTTAATGGGCCTCAAGTCCATCTTCGTATATCCTAACAGGCCCTGAGCTTGCACAATGCCGTGGTCGTCAACACTTGAACGCGCGCTAAACCCCGCCGCCTACAAACACTTTGAGGTTTGAGAAATTTCGGTCTAAACTATTTGATCTATAATATATACTTTTTGTGTTTTATTTTTTTTTATTTGACCATAATGGGGTACTTAAACACATATGTATATGCGTTTTTTTTTTAATTTTATTGAAGAAAATAACAATATATATTTTTTTCATTATAAAATCTTTGTTGGATTTCTAAGGTTTAACTAGATAGTATACTGTTCCTGTTTGTAATATTTGTTTACAATATATTTTTAAACATTTTTAGTTAGTAACTTAGTATATAAAAAACTAATATCTTTTAATATATAAGAACAGAAATATGAAAATATTACACTTTGAAAATATTCATATTAATAATTGTCCGCTTGAAAAAATACGTATAGTAATGTAGCGACATTTCTATTATAATTTGAAGTCGATTAAAAATATTTTAAAATCAAAATGAATCAAATTCACTTATATTTCATTAAAAATAAAAGCAATGCAAAAATTATGCTATGTCAAATAACAAAATCTAATTATGGTTTAAAAATTATTTTTCTTATATAAACATAAAGGTTATATTCTAAATATGGAGAATAATTTGCGAGCGAGGGAGTAGTTAAATAGTTATTCAACTCTAAGTGCATCATGAGGTGTAGAATTTAAATTTTTCCATGGATTTGTAACATTTATTTCCTAGAAGAGGGGGTTTAGATTATATAATCTCCATGACTATCCTTTATTCGTGTTGTGCAATTCATTAATGTCTAATTTAGGGTTAATTACTATAACATCTTTGAGGTTTGACCTATTATACTACTAAGTTTTTGTATTTTCAATAATTAATTTAAATATTCTTGAGTTTTGCTCTGTTAAAGTATTAGATTATTGCCGTTTAATTCACTGCTAAATTGACCAATTTGAAAAACTATCAGTTCTATTTGTATTTGGTTCCTAAAGTTATAATATAATCTTAAATTTATTCAACTTTTATCAAATAAATATATTTAATTTATTATGTTTTTATTGTAATAATAATTTGTCACGACCCGAACCCATAGGTCCGTGACCGGCACTAGGGAATGGGAATACTTACAGTACCCGAAACCCATAGTAAGCCTTAAAAATTTTTCGCGAATTTAAAACAATAAACATTGACCCAAACTTTAAAGAAACAACACTTAAATGAAATAATCAACTTGATATCATAAAAATCCAATCTCAACATCAGTATAATATAAAAATTATCACAATACAACTTTAATATCAGTAACATTAAAATACAACCAAATTAATAAATGTCTACTGCAGTGTTCTAAAATGCAATACATCA